>BROE01000025.1:9245371-9312871 GCA_036571765.1 Plecoglossus altivelis
AAACACCCCCAAAAAAAACCAAAAAAAAAAAAAAAAAAAAAAAAAAAAAAAAATTTGCCAAAAGACAACCAACAAAAAGTTTTTTCCTTGGCGGTGAAAACGGTCCCATGTCCCCCCTGCTTCCTGATCCCCCATAACAACAAGGGAAAAAACTGGGGGTGGAAAGAGGGGAAAAGGCAGGGGAGAAGGGGAGGTCAAGGGAGAAGGGGAGGCCAGGGAAAACGAGGGGGAGCAAAGGGAGAAAAGGGAGGCCAGGGAGAGGGGAAGGCAAGGTGAAAGAGGGAGGCAAAGGGAGGAGGGGGGGAGGCAAAGGGAGGGTTAGGGGGGAGGGCTAGGGAAGTCGGGGGAGGCAAGGTGGAGGAAGGCTCAGAGGTAGGGGGGGAGGCCAAAGGAGGTATGGGGGAGGCAGGGAGGGAAGGCAGGGAGGAGGGGGGGATAGGCAGGGAGGGAGCAAGGGAGGTAAGGGGGAGGCAGGGAGGTAAGGGGGAGGCAGGGAGGTAAGGGGGAGGCAGGGAGGAGGGAGGCAGGGGGAATGCAGGGAGAGGGGAGGGCTGTCTTTGTCAGTCACATGCCAGATAAAGATACTCTGCATCTGAGCCCTAGAAAGGTACACTAAATAATAGACATGCTGCATCTCACTTGGTTGTGTGTTTCTGCATATGGTGGTTAACTCACCTTCTCGGACGACGGCTCGTCGCTGACGAACGACACACGGAAGTTGGTGCAGACGAGCGTGCCGAACACTCCTCGCTGTGAGAGGTCGTCTTGCGTGAACCTGAGGACCGTGCTGGCACTGCAGAACACCACCTCACCTGGAGGATCACACACACACACACGCACACACACACACACGCACACACACGCACACGCACACACACACAGACGCGCACGCACACACACACACACGCACACGGACACACAGACAGACACATACGGACACACACGGACACACACACAGACACACACACGGACACACACACGCACGCACGCACGCACACACAGACACACACACGCACACACACAGACACACACAGACACACACAGACACACACAGACACACACAGACACACACAGACACACACAGACACACACGCGGACACACACGGACACACACGGACACACACGGACACACACGGACACACACGGACACACACGGACACAGACACAGACACCACTATCTGTCACAGCCAGGCTGCTTTCAAAGCTGACAGCTGGGACAGCTTTCTGTCTTTATGACACACTGCATGATAACTGTCGAGTGTCTGTCAAACCTCACCTGGTAACAAGACAGGATGATTCTCTTTCCTGGACGGCTCCTTCTCTGACTTGATCTCCTGCATGAACACAAGACAGGAGCCAGTCTGAGATGGTTACAGGTCAACCTCTTCGGACAGGAGAACAGGACCCATGCCTCTGCTTACGATGACCTTTCTGACAGGAACGCTACCTCACCTCACAAGGCTTAACAGATCCATCGGGCTATGCTACAGGACCTTACACAGCGTGAGGCCTGATGACAGAGGGAGATAAACTAATGGATTTTGTGACATCAGCACAGCAAATTGCAACACAGACTCAATCTGTGGAAACTTCCCTTGAACAACTATTCTCAACTCGTGTTTTGTTTAGCATATTGTGGCCATGGGAAATTTTGGATGGACAGTTTGCATTTGAAAACACCCATCACTTCTGAGAAGACAATAAGAACGAAGACACAAATAAAGTTTTTCGAGAGTGGCACTTCACTCTATTTGACGGAAGTGTAAAAATAGCCTTGGTGTGAACTCGAAAGTTGTGGTTGATTACTATACATCAGTACTCAAGGTGAATCTTTGACTCGGAGTTTGTTAATCTCTACCCAACGGGTCAGTCACGAGGAGAGGGAAGGTGGGATTCTAACCTACCAACCTGTCAAAGGCAAAAGGACGGTGGCTATTTTAGTGGCTAACTGCAAAAGCTTTTCGTTTCGGCAATTTTTAAGATAAGATGTTATCCAATTCACTGTCAACTTTGTTCAGATAAAAGACTAGTCGCAGAAACCGGTGCAACAGGACGAGAGGTGGACGTTATCTCCAGTCAAATTAATTCGTGTCATACGTAGTTGAGTTGTCTCTAAAATAAAGAGAATTCATTCAACTTCAGGCAAGTCCATGTAAATTCATCTGACCAAGTTTCTTGTCCGTCTCATAATTTCAGTTATGAAGCGTCACTGACTCGATAGCTTCACACTGTCAAAGGACCCCAGCAGTTTGAATGAGACGAAGACCCGGAAAAAAGTGCTTTCAAAACAGCCTGTCCGCTCAAGCAGCTGATGTTTTCTCCGACCTGAGTAACCGGTACCAGCAGACTTGGACAAGCCGACACCACACCCTTTACTAACTAGCTAGCTACTGTCATTGCACTCCGCAAACACACACACACACACACACATACACACACACACACACACACACACACACACACTAGCTGTTCAGTTAGCTAGCATTGCTAAGACCTGTCCCGTTGGAAGCAGATGTCAACTAGGCAATTGAGGCTTTGTCGTAGTTTCAATAAACTCGCTAATTCATTGCATGATAATTTAAGAGCAAAACGACTTACCTCGGGAGTGACATAAGAAACAAACGATGGTTTGGCAGACTTCCCGCCTCCGCTTCCCAAATTCAACATTTTGCCAACTTTCCCGATATTAAATGTACAACTCTAAACAGTTGGCTGTGAGAAACATTAGACCAATGAACCTGCTATTTAAATGACCGCGCCCATAAACTGCTCCTATTGGTCGTTTTTGGATGAAGCTAAAAGATCTCACTCAACTATTGGATGGAGGGGCTGTCATTCTAGTTGTTACTAGTTGTCAACATCTAGAGCCAATGGGAGAGAGGGAGGAAGGAAGGAAGGCGGGGAGAGACGGAGCTTGTTTGTACATTTTAGGACACGAAAATACATTAGGACTAAATAACTGAAGTCACGTCTAACATTGACATGCAAATAATACTTGCATTCAAGTAGAATAAAATACAATTCACTGCATACAAAACTGTAATTGGGTCATGAATTTAGATTAGACGTTTTGTTTGTGCTTCTTTACAAGCTGATTAGTCGCTTTATTAAATATGTTCTTGGGATGACAATCGGCAAAAAAACGATTTGGGTTAAACCAACATTCACGTGTCTAGTTGATGATTAACTTACTCTTTCAGATCCCCCCGCTGCCATCGTGAGTTTAGTGTCAAACTCAACTGACGTGAGAAAATGAAACTTTCATTCAGGAAATGTGTTTATTCTGCCTGTCGTAAAGCTGAGATACAGAGGCAGACAATCAAAGAATGGATCTACATTGAACCGCGATTACAACATCAACATTACATTTTTTCGAACCCCAATATTTTCTTATTGTACAGATTATTTGATTAATCCATCCAACGTTAAACCAATTCAAAGATCAAGCCATTAATTTCCTCATTAATCCTTTTAAACAAAAACCAAAGTTAAAAAGCCATAATACAAGAACAAATCTCAACACTGCCATGCGTTCTTCAACAAATCAAAAGACTGATCTATTGCAAGACTATAGGAATATTTTCATATATATTAGAGATACGCTTAGGGGTGACTACACTACCAACACATACCTCAGGAATCAGTGTTTTCTTCAGAAATGTACTACATATCCACAGCGGCTTGTTAACATTTGAAAACATTGCAGTCCAGCTTAATGACAAGACCATATAGCATCATACCACTTGCATCAAACACAAAAATAAAACCATATTCATACATGACATCTCGGGAACATGAAATAGTACAAAGCAAATTATGTGCTTCACTACAGGTATAAACTAAACAGCTGACCCTCTGAATGAAACTAGAAAAGACTTTAACATTGGGACTCAATCAATCTGATACCTGATCCAATGAAAATGTTAACCAAAAAAAAAAGTTAAACAAAAAAAAAGTTAATTAAAATAAAAACTCCAAAAAGGAGTGGTTGCAGAACTTGGGTAGCAGTTGTCAAGGATACTTCTATCTGAGAAGCGCAAAGAATCAGGCAGCTTCAGCTAGCAGAGGTGTAGATCCAACCCCTAGACTGGACCTGTCTACAGCTAAAGCCACACGCACGCACGCACACACGCACACACACACACACACCTGAGGGTAGCAGCTTCCACTGCAGCTGCAGGTCCCTCAGGTGAACTCGTCGCTCAACAAGACCAAAGCTACAAGTAATACTGGACTCTGGATACAACAAGAGACGCCCAGCTCTTAATAGCAGTGACAACAGAGGTATCTGTATATATAGACTAGTTATGCAGAGGTGCTGGAGGGAGGGGGCGGAGCCTAGAAGCTGTCATAGTCTTTCTTGTCCTTCTTCCCTTCGCCCTCGAAGCTGTCGTTGCCGTCGCTGTTGTCGCGGCGACGCTTGCGGTTGTTGCGGACGTTGAAGCGCGGGTTCATCTGGGGAAGCGGGTCCATACCCAGGACCTTGTGGATCTGACGGAACGCCAGCAGCCTAAGAGCAAACTGAAAGGAAAAGGAGAGATTATCCTCCGACGGGAAGAGAGGAGAGATTATCCTCAAACTGAAGGAGAGGAAAGATTATCTGAAGGAGAGGTTCGTAGAAGTGGCCACCTATTAGACAGTCTAAATTAGGTAGATGAACAAGTTAGCAACGTCATTTATGAAATTTGGTGGCACGATGAATACCTCATGGCAAGACTAAATGTGTGTGTGCAAGACAGTGGTTGAATGTGCGACTAGGATTTGTCAAATTCTAAGCTGGCAAGCGAGTGCTTTGATGGTTCGTCTCAGGACATGCTGGCAGACATGACGAGATGCGTCCTGACAGTCTGCCAGACCTTCAGGCAGTTCTGGTCATCTCAAACACATTACTCTTTCATCCTGAGGACACAACTGTTTTAAACTGCCAGATGAATTTCAAGTACGACTTCAACTATGTAGTCAAAGGGCATCCCGTCAGACTCTGTTAAGTGTGATGTTTCTGAGTAGCATGGTCTCCTTCACACCTTCATGAACAACAGATAGAAAACCAGCTCAACGTGGCAGCTTTTGTTTTGATCATGGCACTGTGAGGTCTGTGTCTGGGCCTGCCAGGACTGTGAGGTCTGTACCCAAGTCCGTCAGGTCTGTATTGGCCCTGTCAAAGTGAGGAGGTACCTGGCCCTGTGAGGTCTGTATCTGGGCCTGTGAGGTCTGTACCTGGGCCTGTGAGGTCTGTACCTGGGCCTGTGAGGTGTGTAAGGTCTATATCTGGCCCTGTCAAAGTGAGGTCTGTACCTGGGCCTGTGAGGTCTATATCTGGCCCTGTCAGAGTGAGGTCTGTACCTGGGCCTGTGAGGTCTATATCTGGCCCTGTCAGAGTGAGGTCTATATCTGGCCCTGTCAGAGTGAGGTCTGTAAGGTCTGTATCTGGCCCTGTCAGAGTGAGGTCTGTATCTGGCCCTGTCAGGGTGAGGTCTGTATCTGGCCCTGTCAGAGTGAGGAGGTACCTGGCCCTGTGAGGTCTGTACCTGGGCCTGTGAGGTCTGTAAGGTCTATATCTGGCCCTGTCAAAGTGAGGTCTGTACCTGGGCCTGTGAGGTCTATATCTGGCCCTGAGCGAGGTCTATATCTGGCCCTGTCAGAGTGAGGTCTGTAAGGTCTGTATCTGGCCCTGTGAGAGTGAGGTCTGTATCTGGCCCTGTGAGAGTGAGGTCTGTATCTGGCCCTGTCAGAGTGAGGTCTGTATCTGGCCCTGTCAGAGTGAGGTCTGTACCTGGGCACTCGAGGTGATGTCCTCTCTCTGCTGCTCCTGCATGGCTGTCAGAGTGTCTGTGGGATTCTTCTCACAAGGATCCACCAGACCTGGCCCACCTGGGATGACCACACACACACTCACTTAAACTAAGTGATAAAAAAAGGCTAGGTCTAAATTTAGCAAGGTAACAGATGTTTCAGGGAATAAAAAAAAAGACAGAAGCTGTACCAGGAAGCAGGATGCCGGAGGAAATACATTCAAAGACTCGTCTAAGAGCGTCTCCAGGGCTGAGGGGTCCGGACGCGCTGCTGATGGCCTTTTCAACCAAAAGCTCCAGAGCCTGGAGGAAGGGAGGGCAAGAGGAAGGGAGGGCAAGAGGAAGGGAGGGCAAGAGGAAGGCAGGGGGGCAGGAGGCAGGGAGGGCAAGAGGCAGGGAGGGCAAGAGGAAGGCAGGGGGGCAGGGAGGGTATGGAGTAGGCAAGGAGGGCAAGAGGCAGGGAGGGCAAGGAGGTTAGAATACAACCACAAACACTCAAGTGAGAGGAGAGGGAGGCTGGAAGAGTAAAGACCATCCTGACAGTCTGTATCTCCTATAACAGACCACCCTGACAGTCTGTAATGTCTATAACACGTGTCCCAAAACAGGTTCGAGACTAAAACAAAGACCACTTAAATTTCTGAGCTCCTTGGATCAAGCAAAAACTGGGAGGTAGGAATTTTATTTTTTACCCTACATAAACACCTGTTAATCTAAGGAGGGTCCTGTACGACAGAATGTTCTAACAGAGCGTTCCAGAATGTTCTAACAGTACAGTCCTGAATGTTCTAACTGAGCGTTCCAGAATGTTCTAACAGAGCGTTCCAGAATGTTCGAACAGTGCGTCCCAGAATGTTCGAACAGTGCGTCCCAGAACGTTCAAACAGTGCGTTCCAGAACGTTCTTGACAGTTACTCACCCAGCTGGGAAACGTGGACCAGGTAGGAACTCTTTGGCAGAGGTCACGCAGGATACGAATGATAATGACGCAGGACTGCAGCCCATTAGCTCTCGCCTTGATGTAATAAAGTCAAGGTTAGCAGGAAAACAGGAAGCACAGACAGCAACAGCGGCCATAGAACAAGGATGGTTTCTGTCAAGAGGTCCAAACACTACTGTACACAATGGAAGCTTATGATTGCTTTGAAAAAAGAAAATATGCGTGTCTCTTGGCCGCAATTGGTTGAAATCAGCTGCCATTCCCAGCAGTATTTTACCTCGTCGTTAGTAAAAAAAAATGAGTTCAAAGTTTGCAAGATGCACAAGGACGGGGGAGTTCCTGGTCATCTTATAAACTCTGACCTCAGGTTTGTCAAGTATTCCACAAACAAGGTACTTCTAGTACAAGAGCTCCATTTGAAAGGATAGCATAAGGACTGAAAGAGCTGAGGAAATCTGCTTTACTTTGCCTGTGAACTATCAGCAGCTACACAGTAAACTAACCAGATGTTCCTTTTCTCTCAATCCCTATTCTACAATCAAAAGAAATCACCAAGTACAAAACGCTCGACATGAAAGCTCTTATTGATGACACACTTGTATGCAAAGACACTGTGCAGCCTTATGAAAGAGAGGTTTTGAGGATTTTGATCGAACTATGAGACAGATTTCTGAGTTACAGAAAGTAAAACAAGGATGCCTTTTATTTAAACAAATTGAGATCTACAGGAATACTAGCATTTCTTCTAAACAAATACTACATCAAAACTGTAGAAGTGTCATCCTGGTCAACATTAACATTACGAGTGGCATCCTTGATTATTTTTCAATTCTTAAAAAAAAAAAAAAAAGAGAAAAGAAAGAAATAATTCAAAATGTTCAAATTGTATCCAGATTTGTGTTGTTGTTTTTTTTTATTTTTTTTTTAAAACTTTTATATAAATGAAAATCTAAAAATGAAATTTCTAACCGAAAAATGCAAATATACATCTCATAAGGCTACAATAAGAAAAGTAAAATGATGTTCCGAACCTGGAACCACTTGGCGTGGCGCAGCGCAGATAGAGCGTCAAGGCATTTTGGCCTTTCCAAGACGTCCTCTGGGTGTTTCGCCATACCCGAGGTTACATCTAAAAATGGATTCGAATTGTCAAAATGGAGGTGAGGATCGGGTGTTTGACCAGGTCAGCAAGACTGGTGAAGACTCAAACACGTTGCCACACATACCACCAGTTGGTTTGCCTAAAGAAAACTTGTTGAGAGAGTCCAATGATTGATTTTTTGGGTTTTTATTGATCAGTGACCGTATGAGGGGGAAAACTAGGTGATGCTTGTGTTTGTTCAAGGAGCTGAGGGATATTATATAAAGGAATTGAAAGTGGTTTCATGGATGTACAGCTGTATGCAATGTTGATGCTATAAATTATACTCAAAGACGTAAAATTAGCTAAATATATGAGTTGAGTGCATGTTGATCGCCACGCCTCTGGAGAATGCATGGATCACAGTTATCAGGTCCTTGGGACCGATTTAGCTTTTTACATCCAAAATATCCAATGTGGGGAAAAAACTAAAAAAATGAATTAAGAAAACCTCTTGAATGCACAAACAAGATGTCTGCTATCGTACGACACTGTCTGGCCATTCAACAACACTAGGCAGTCATGAGTACCGTCAGCAGTATTCCAGTGGTTGAATGGTTAGTAGTGTGTAAAACATGGAACTAGTAAGCCAGTGAGAAGATTCAAATAAAATCCCTTCAGAAGCGTTTTTTTTAGGGGCTCTGATGTCTTCTTGGTGGGATGTTAAAAGGTGTCATGGCGGTATGGTAGGTGTGGCAGAGTGTTTGTGGGGGTGGTTGGGGAGGGTGGGGGTGGGGGGGGGGGGAGACACTGGTCAAAAATCCTTCCGGAGCCGCAAAAGGGTCGTACCAAGTCTCTAATGGAGACAAGTTGCTGGTTGGCGTTTCCTTTTTCCCCGAAAAGAAAAGGAAACAAAAAAAAATACTGAAGAAGACGACTTTGGGGTTTGGTCAGAAACGCTCCGGCTACATGGAGGCAGCTGTACGTGCTAGAGTCAGAAATGCTCCGGCTACATGGAGGCAGCTGTACGTGCTAGAGAACCCAGAGGTACTCCAAGCAGATGAGAGGGTTAGGACAGTACTGCATGCATACCTGGCAGCAGCAGCAGATTACAACCGAACGCCAAACACTCCTTGTATGCCGATGGCTTGTACCCAGGTCGACCACAAGATTCCCCTGTGGTAGCATTGCTTCCTGAAGCTAGCCGACTTTCTCCTAAAGACCAGCATTGGGGTTAAAGTTGTGCTCTTCCTCTGAAAGCCCATTGGAGTTGGCTTAAATGGACTTCCCCTCCCTACCCCAGCCGCCAACGCAGATGAACACACGGCATTAGGGCTGGCGTGTTACCAAAAGGTTCATCCTTTCTGCACAGTACGTAACTGCAGACGATGTTTTGAGATTTCTGTTTTGGGTATAGGAGGACACATCTGCAGTCCAGTTGGGACTTTCTGAACACCTCAGAATGGTGAGCTTCCATCATCAGACTGAAGGGCACTTTGTTTCCTGTGGGGACGTGACCCAACATCCTGTTCCTCTCTGTAACCTAGAACATTTGTATTTTCCCTCCGTAATTCATCCCAGGATAAATCCTTACTTGAAAACACACATGCGCAATTCGAACTTCTGCAGAAATCTTTACATCTTTGCACGATTCGTGCCAAACTTCGAGTTGTGCACACGGTCCTCAAGTCAAGGTTCTACCGCCCCACATACCCTTTCCCAATCTTGCCTTGACATTTCTGTTCTTTGCTGTTTGGCAAGTGAATTAAAATGTAATTTTTTCCCTTCTAAAAAAATGGAAAAACTAGCCCGTGGTAAAAGATTCAGCATTCTCTGTTAACAGAATCCCTTAGAACACAGGAAACAAATCTTACCAGGGTCTAACTAGTAAACACAATGCAAACACTGATCATGCATTTGGTTTTCCAGGAAGTATTGAGCAGCACTGGAGGAGAGGACCACAGGACAGACCTGAGAGCAACACTGCTGGCACTGCTAAACCCCGCCCCCTTCCACTCTTCAACGGGAAGTGCTAAGCCCCACCCCCTTCCACTCTTCAACAGGAAGTGCTAAGCCCCGCCCCCTTCCACTCATCAACAGGATGTGCTAAACCCCGCCCCCCCAGGAAGTGCTAAGGAGAGGGGTGCGTTAAACAGTCCTGTGTCAACACGAGGAGAATCACCTTCCAGTTTGAGAGATTCCGGTCTAAAAGCCCTTTGAATGGACGTTTTTTTTCAATTCACATTTTGCTCATACGTTGCCTCAAAAAGCAACCAAGCCAACAATGTAAGGAGCTGGACCTTAACTGGAATCCATATCGTAAAGATGATTTTTAATTTCAAATTGAAGGCGTCGAGAGTGACGTGGGGTTAAGCTAACTGCATTCTCAGCACTAAGCTAGAGCACTTCCCTCGTTGGAGACTGGAGCTGTGATGTAACCGGTGAGACGTACACAGGAGACGCTAGCCTAGAAAGTCTCTCTCTGTTCTTTTCTCCTCACCATCCTCTCTAAGTGCCAGCGGGGTATGGCTCTTCAGGACATGAATCAACATTTGAAATTGATATCATAGGAAGATAGAAAGAGAGAGAAAAGAGGAAGGAAACAGGGGGCGAGAGAGGAAGCAGGGTTGCCATGGCGTTCCCAACCTCCATCCCGGCTGTTTTCCTCGCGGATGACGGGCGAGGTCAGCGTGATGGTCACTTGCATCTTGGACTCGGAGCAGGATGTCAGGATGATGGCAGCATCTTCCACACATCCCTTCACCTCGTACTTCTCTGGCGTCACCAGCTGACAGGAACACAAGCATTTCAACAACGAGTGAAGGGACAACTTGATCACGTAGCCATCTAGACTCCAAGTGTGTGTCTATGTACACGTGTGAGTGTGTGTGTGTCTATGTACGCGTGTGAGTGAGTGTGTGTGTACATGTAGAGGTATGCGTGTGTGTGTAAACACGTGTGTGTGAGTGAGTACATGTACACATGTGTGTGTGTGAGTGAGTACATGTACACATGTGTGTGTGTGTGTACACGTGTGTGTGTGTGTGTGTGTGTGTACACGTGTGTGTGTGTGTGCGTGTACATGTACAGGTGTGTGTGTGTGTGCGTGTACATGTACAGGTGTGTGTGTGTGTGCGCGTGTACATGTACACGTGTGTGTGTGTGTGCGTGTACACGTGTGTGTGTGTGTGTGTGAGTACCGTGAGCTGTTTGGGCAGGTGTTCCACGATGCAAGCCAGCAGACTCTTGGTTGGCTTTTCAGAGCAGAGCAGCACCAGACTGACCTCCTTGTCTCCCCGCAGCAGTAGCCCTTTAGCCAGCACACCCACCCTCATCACGCCCTTCAACGCCCTGCACCACACACACACACACACCCAGGAACATGGCTGAAAACAAGGCTGAAAGTACCTGGTTCTGCTAACTGATCTACCAGAGGAAGTTTCTATACCCTGGTGGCAGAATGTTTCACTTCCAAGCATGAAATGGCAAATGTGTGGATCCATCGTTTTAATCTCCAACAAACACAAGCTTCCCCACGCCTCACCTGTCTTTGGAAAAGTCTATCTTCTCCTTGTCCTTATCCTCCTCCTTATCCTTGTCCTGGTCTGTGATGATGTCAGACACTAGTTTGAGGGCTCGCTCCGTGATGGAAACGATCTTCTGGATGTCTTGCAGTTCGTCCTCTGATGGGTAGATGGCTGCGTGTTTGGTCATCACGTAACGGTCGTCTGAGGAGTCTGGGCGACGAGGTGGCTGCAACACAGACCAGCTATACTCAGAACGAGGCTGAGAAACATTTTCTTTAATACAGTCGAAGGAAGGGGAACAGATGTCGTTTTTAAAAAGCTCAAATCGGGACACGTCCAGCTCGTGTTTACTGACACCTGGGTGGACTCCCTGACTGGAGTGCACGCTCAACTATCTATGAAGATCGTGGAAAAAGTCCAGACAACTTTTCAAAATGTCAAATGAAGTTCTGAGTTGCTAAGTAAGGTCAGCGTTCGGTTCATGCCAGACTGAGAGGCTTACCACTGGGCCCTGGGGCTGGGACAGGGGCATGCCTGGACGGACCCCCAGCAGGCCTGGGGGCCCTGGAGGCCCCTGGGGGTAGCCACCGTCAGGGAGGCGGCGTCTGTCGTCCCAGTGGTGTTGCTCCTCCTCCATCCGCCTCCAGTACATGTCCTCCTCATAGCGCCTGGACACAAAACAGACAGAGATACAGCTAACAGAGAATCGGCTCCAAAGAATCAGCATACAAGTCACTTTGTGTTCAGTCAGGGAATATCACTACCTCACCTCTATCCTCCAGCATCATGTGTGTGTGTGTACCTAATCTTCACCTTTGTGTGTGTGTGTATGCGTGTTCAGTCAGAGAATCACTACCTCACCTCTGTCCCCCAGCATCGTGTGTGTGTGTGTGTGTACCTCATCTTCACCTTTGTGTGTGTGTGTGTGTGTGTGTGTGTACCTAATCTTCAGCTTTGTGTGTGTGTGTGTGTGTGTGTACCTAATCTTCACCTTTGTGTGTGTGTGTGTGTGTACCTAATCTTCAGCTTCGTGTGTGTGTGTGTGTGCGTGTGCGTATGTGTCAGCAGGTCTACCTCATCTCCATCCTCCAGCGCTCCTCCTCCTCCCTCCTCCTCCAGAACTCCTCCTTCTGCATCTGTTTCCTCATCTTCTCCTCCTGGATCTTCCGGGCTCGGATGCTTGGTTTTACCTCCACCTGCAGCTCAGGGTTCACCTTTTTCTACAGCAAGAACAACGAAAAACACTGGTTATCTACTGACCCAGTACCGCTCTCTGGTTATCCAGTGACCCAGTACCGCTCTCTGGTTATCCAGTGACCCAGTACCGCTCTCTGGTTATCCAGTGACCCAGTACCGCTCACTGATTATCTACTGACCCAGTACCGCTCACTGGTTATCCACTGACCCAGTACCGCTCTCTGGTCATCTACTGACCCAGTACCGCTCTCTGGTCATCTACTGACCCAGTACCGCTCTCTGGTTATCCAGTGACCCAGTACCGTTCTCTGGTTATCTACTGACCCAGTACCGTTCTCTGGTTATCTACTGACCCAGTACCGCTAACTGGTTATCCACTGACCCAGTACCGCTCTCTGGTTATCCAGTGACCCAGTACCGCTCACTGGTTATCCAGTGACCCAGTACCGCTCTCTGGTTATCCAGTGACCCAGTACCGCTCACTGGTTATCCAGTGACCCAGTACCGTTCTCTGGTTATCTACTGACCCAGTACCGCTCACTGGTTATCCAGTGACCCAGTACCGCTCACTGGTTATCTACTGACCCAGTACCGCTCACTGGTTATCCAGTGACCCAGTACCGCTCACTGGTTATATCTACTGACCCAGTACTGCTCTCTGGTTATATCTACTGACCCAGTACCGTTCTCTGGTTATCTACTGACCCAGTACCGTTCTCTGGTTATCTACTGACCCAGTACCGCTCTCTGGTTATCCATTGACCCAGTACCGCTCACTGGTTATCCAGTGACCCAGTACCGCTCTCTGGTTATCCAGTGACCCAGTACCGTTCTCTGGTTATCCAGTGACCCAGTACCGCTCACTGGTTATCCAGTGACCCAGTACCGCTCACTGGTTATCCAGTGACCCAGTACCGCTCACTGGTTATCCAGTGACCCAGTACCGTTCTCTGGTCATCTACTGACCTTGTACTGCAGGCGATGCCGTCTTCCCTTCAGGTGCATCTCCTTGGCGTTTGGGTCGTTGAAGCTGCATTCACACAGCTTACAGTGAAACCGGATCACTTTCCCCTCGTCGTTCCGTACCTGGAGAACCGAGCAGAAGCAGCCTTTAGAACGGCAGAGGACACAGGAACACCTGTGGCAGGTGCTGGTAGAGCAAGTAGGAGGGTACGGATCTGTCACAAACCTCCTCCACGTAGTCGTGTCCCACCGGCTGGACGTCACTTTGGAGCGCTGCCAGGGCCGACAGCGAATCAGAAGTCTCCGTCTTGGACTCCTGGACCTGGGGGACCAATGGGGGCGGCCCAGGCTTGGACGTCTCTGTTTTGGCTTCCTCTGGTTTTCCAGTGGTCTGCAGCTTGTTGCCTCCTTCAAAATGAAGAATTCAGAAGTGATGAGGAACGGATGTCTTCTTGGCATCACAGCTTCCATCTAACAGATGCCCCATGTGCTTTTGTCCAAAGACAATAGATCACAAAGGCATTTTTCCTCAATTCTTCCCAAAACCATTTTGAGGATAAGAGCGAAAATGTGAGATTCTTGCAGCAAGAAGGTCTGCAGTCGAAACAAACAGATGCAAAACAGCTCTAAAACAAACCCTAAACCATCTCCTGTAGTAAGAGGAACATTATCTTTAGTCCGAAAGCTGAAAGTGATTTACCAAGAAAACAAACAGTCTTGTTTGCCGAAAATAAATGCTGGGAGAAGTTCAACGCAAATTGATGCCATTTGAGAAGGCTGAAACAATGTCTTGAGGGCACAAACACACCCGTGTGGCCACAAACACAAACATTTGTTAGTTGGAGGTTTAGAAAGTGGTCTGTCTAGCATGTTTCCTGCTAGCTGAACACCAGCCTTCCTCCTGCACCAGGCTGTAACCTGACAGACAGGCGTTTCAGCTCATCACAGCAGGCAGTTTGCACTCCTGGAGTGCAGCTTTGACCAGGACCAACATGTGACTGCTCTAGTTTTCATCAATCAAAAGAAAATCTTCAGGAATCAAAGCCCTTTTGGCAGCGGAGCTTTCAGACATCGCAAGACTACGAAACGACCAAATCGTCTGAACATTAAATAAAGGAAAAAACACAAAACTAAATCAACTAGTCTGTGTGGAATAGTCATACATGGAACCCTCAGGCTTTAGAAGGAGCCAAGTGTGCACGCACACACATCTCCCCCCCCCACAGCCAGGCGTTGGTCCTCACCCACAAAGTTGATCTTGGGGGTGTTGACCTTCTTGGCTGCCGTGGTGGCATTGCTTGAGAAGCTGCTGCTTGCAGACGGACTCTTGCCCAACCCAGCTGAGCTGCTGCTGGTGGTGGATACCGGCTTGAGGTAGGGGGAGTTAGTCGCTGCTGAGGAGGGAGCGGAGGAGGAGGAGGAGGAGGGGGCGGAGGAGGTGGAAGTGGTGGAGGTGGCAGTCTTGCTAGGGGCTGCTGAGGTGGAGGATGCTGTCTGGGTGACGACGCTGGGCTCAGTGGATGGGATGGGCTTTCCTAACTTGGTGTGCAGCTTCACCACCTGGAGGGAGAGGAGAGAGGGGGGACAGGGAGAGGAGAGGACAGAGGGCAGGGAGAGGACAGAGGGAGGGGAGTGGAGAGAAGGCAGAGGGTGAGATATTTCGCCCGCTTACACACAAGAATGTCATCATGTCAATGCATGCAAGCGTTTCTGGTTTGTAAAAACTGACAAGACCCTGAGGATCATCTGATGTACTAGTTCAACACTAGTCTGAAAACATGTTCAGACTCAATTGGTTACCAACTTGTGTTTTGGAAACGGCTTTAGCAGAACACGTGAAAGAATATTCCCTTCCAAGGAATCACAATTTATAAATACCCGGTCATTTTAAATCCTAGCTGATAGATGCTGCTGGCTAGCGGGGGGATTAAAGGACAGCTGCATGTCATCGTGAAGCACACAGCAGATCTACTGTCCAGATGACAGCCTGTCAATCAATCCCACCACACGCCATCCCTGTGGACAGCAGGCTGACTAAACCACTTCCTCACAGAGCACTGAGGAGGTGCATCACTGAAGCCTGTATGGAGGCAGCAGGCAGCCAGCAGGCAGCCAGCCAGCCAGGCAGCCAGGCAGGCAGCCAGCCAGCCAGCCAGGCTCTTACCTTCTGATGTTTGGCTCCCCGGATGTGAGCTGCATAGGCGTCCGCCCCAGTACATGACACGTCACAGAGCTCGCAGCGTAACTGGTTCTGGATCCCCCGGGCTGAGCCCCCCCCAGCCCCGCCCCCGGCCCCCCCACTGCTGCTCTGGGACACCTTCAAAGCTGCTTCCTTCTTCTTATGTTTCTGTCCCTCCAGGTGCTCCTTATAGGTCTGGGAGGGACAAGGGGGGGGGGACAGGGAAGAGGAAAAGGAAGAGATGTTAGAGACATGTTTTCAGGACGTCCTTGTTACGGACACGTCAGATGAGCAGAAGTGTCCAGGCAGGCTGACCTGCGGTCCGGCACAGCTGATCTTGCACACGTCACAGTAGTGGATCTGTGGAGGTTTAGGCGACTGTTTAGGCTTCAGCTGTTTGCTCTGGAACGGTGGCTTCTTAGTAAAAGTGTTTCCTGTCCAGGCTGCTGTAGCTGCCACCGCTGCTACCGCCTGCTTCTGCTGTTGCTGCTGCTGCTGTTGTTGCTGCTGCTGCTGTTGCTGATAGTAGGTGGATGCAGCTGAGTAGACGGCTGCCTCGTAGCCAGAGTACGAGGTACCTGAGGCGGGGAGGGAGAGAGGGCGGTCAGGCTCAGGTGAGAGAGGACCAGGAACCAAAACTGGAAACTATGGCGTGGAAAAAAAAAACATGTGTCGGCATGACCGGAACCGAACAGGACGGAAGGAGAGGTCCATACCGGAGTAGGTGACGGCGTTGGTACTGTAGGTGGGGCTCTGGGAGTAGGAGGGCACCACTGAGGCTGCGGCAGGCTGGACCGTGGAGGAGACGGGGTAGATGGAGAAGGTGGAGGTGGCAGGGCTAGGGGTGGCTGGCTTGATGGCGGTGACCTGTCTGGTTTGCTGCGTCTGGGTGTAGGGAGTGACTCCCTGGGTGTAGCCTGGCTTGGGAGCTGCAGGACGGGGAAGAGAGAGGAGGTCACACATGGGTCCTGAGGCTTAGACACTGGAGTAGACTGAGGATTTAGACAACACACGGGGAAACTGGAGCTACTTGACACCAAAGGAGATGTGGATGACCAGTGATCCGCACTTATACCATCAAAGACAGACACACAAGTGAATCCAGTGCACACAAACGCTTTCGTTTCTTTATGACAAACCAAACAGCAGTTGGCCTTCCGCTACAAAACACTTAAGTAAAACCTGCCGCTGACTGAACGAGGAAGAACAAGTGACTAAACAATGTCAGGGTAGGGGAACCTTGGAGGTTTTTCTTCCAGGTGGAGTCCCAAGGCGAGGCCAGGGTGCCGGTCTGGTAGTAAGATTCAGCCACAGAGGGTTGAGGCTGGGCAGCAGCTACAGCAGCGGAGGCCGAGGGCTGCTGGTAGTACTGCTTCGTGTCGTAGGCCACGGCTGGCGCCGTCGACCTCACGTAGGAGTACGAGTCCTGGGGGACGCAGCAGACAACAAGACAAAAGGCTCAGCTCAGAGACAGGAGCGCAGGCGGCTCCTGGAGGTCATGCCTGGTGGTGTACAGCGCCTAGAGAAAGTGTACTTTACAGATGCTTTACACATACTTTACAGATACTTTACAGATACTTGGGTAAAGAATGATGCTGGCAGTACCTGGAATACTGGCATGTCTCTGCAAGTGAAAACGGCACCATTACAAGTAACCTGTTGCAAAAGGTAATACATCAGGTGTGATGGAGATTTATTCAGATGTAATAATTTTATATTTGTTTGTGTGCGTGTGTGTAGATTGATCGGTGAAAACATGAATTTAAAAACATTTTTAGTTCAATGCTATAAATGTACAAGTTTAAAAATGTACTCTAGATGTCAGTAGTGATTTTAACGCGTAAATAAAGGGCTTAGCATTTCATTCTTACGCATCGGTAGTCTTGGAAGAGACAGAACAGTTAATGCAAAAAAGTGATAAATGAACTAACATCTGGGTTCCATAGGGAGAAGAAATGGAAAACAGTCGAACCATCCAGTATCCTTTTCCAATAGCGTCAAAAAAAAGAACTTCTTAAATCAATTGTGACACTTAAGTATGAAAATAATATCATAAAAATATGGACGGTCGCACTCTTAGCCATTTGCCATTTCCCCTCCAAACCTGCATTATGCCCCTTCAACACTGAAGCGAACGACCTCCCCGCCCGCCCTGGTCCTCCCCACAGACTGCTTACCTGGTAGTTCTGGGAGGTGACGGGGGGCGGAGGAGGCGGGACCTCTTGTTGCCGTTGGGCGTAGCCGTAGTCGGCGGCGGCGTGGGCCGGCTGGTAGCCCCCGTACGCCGCTGCCGTGGCGGCGGCTGCCACAGCGACGGGCGCCGGCCTGGCAACAGCGACCGTGGGAACGGTGGGGGCGTAAGCCGCAGCCACGGTGTGCGCCGCCACCGGAGCCTGGTGCACCGTGTAGCTCGCCACCGTGGTAGGGTGGGTGTAGGCTACCCCGGCCGCCGGCTGCTGGCTGTGGGGGGAGAGAGGGGAGGGAAGGGGAGAGAAGGGGAGGGAAGCAGAGGTCAGGGAGAGGTCATCCTATCAGATGGGGACACTTGGTGTCAGGGGATGAGGAGGACGCGGACAGGCAACAATGATGTGCTTTAAAATCCACGCCTGGATGTGAACGAGAGCACACGCTTTCAGGAGATATCTCGACACAGTGGCAGATAGCTAGCCGTTCTACTTGTTATTGAGCAACAACAGGAATGTTGTAATTCTTACAAGACTCCTCCAAATGTGATTTCCACAGTGTAGTTTGATGAAAGTATGTGAAAAGATAGAGCAATGTGATCGCATTGCAGCTAGCAACAACACAACACCACGAACAATCTGGCACAGACAAGAGACATCAACACAGATTTGAATAAGATCAATGAAATAACCATGCGTGTGCAGTAGGACTATTTGAACACCACTTCATCTGACAGCTGCGTTCCAGAAGCTGCACAGAAAGACAGTCATGCCCTCAAAAATGAAGACAGACAGAACGTGTCTCTAACCATGAAGACAGAGACAGAGAGTGTCTCTAACCATGAAGACAGACACAGCGTGTCTCTAACCATGAAGGCAGACACAGCGTGTCTCTAACCGTGAAGACAGACACAGAGTGTCTCTAACCATGAAGACAGACACAGCGTGTCTCTAACCATGAAGACAGACACAGCGTGTCTCTAACCATGAAGACAGACACAGCGTGTCTCTAACCATGAAGGCAGAGACAGCGTGTCTCTAACCATGAAGACAGAGACAGGATGTCTCTAACCATGAAGACAGACACAGCGTGTCTCTAACCGTGAAGACAGAGACAGGATGTCTCTAACCATGAAGACAGACACAGAGAGTGTCTCTAACCATGAAGGCAGAGACAGGATGTCTCTAACCATGAAGGCAGAGACAGGATGTCTCTAACCGTGAAGACAGACACAGCGTGTCTCTAACTATGAAGACAGACACAGCGTGTCTCTAACCATGAAGGCAGACACAGCGTGTCTCTAACCATGAAGGCAGACACAGCGTGTCTCTAACCATGAAGGCAGAGACAGCGTGTCTCTAACCATGAAGACAGACACAGCGTGTCTCTAACCATGAAGACAGACACAGCGTGTCTCTAACCATGAAGACAGAGACAGGATGTCTCTAACCATGAAGACAGACACAGCGTGTCTCTAACCATGAAGACAGACACAGCGTGTCTCTAACCATGAAGGCAGACACAGCGTGTCTCTAACCATGAAGACAGACACAGCGTGTCTCTAACCATGAAGGCAGAGACAGGATGTCTCTAACCGTGAAGACAGAGAGCGTGTCCGTGTCTCTGTTTTCCCCAGAACAGGGCTCTGTATGCCAGCTGTCTTCAATGGCGTGCATTGCCATGGTGTTTGGATAAGCTGCTCGCCAGCGTATCACCAAGTTTGAGCAGCAGAAAGACATCCAGCTCAGGGGCAGCCACAGGATGTGCACAAACACGATCCCATTCCCAGATCTAAGGATTTCCTTCAAAACAGGAACTACACTGATACAACCAATTATTTACAGATGTATATCAATTCAATTACGTTTTAATACCTAAAAGCGACAGCTATCTGGATTACTAATCTTAATATTTCAGATTCCCTCGATCTTCCATGTGCCACATTTGAATTTCATGGATGGATGTGAGATTTATTACCCCCTTTTTCTCAGAGACAGAGGCCAGGGCCCAATGCCCAGAGTCTAGACTTCGAGAGCCCTGACTTCCACCAGAGCCCAGACTTCCGCCAGAGCTCAGACTTCCACCAGAGCCCAGACTTCCAGAGCCCAATGCCCAGACTTCCAGAGCCCAATGCCCAGACTTCCAGAGCCCAACGCCCAGAGCCCTGACTCCAGACTTCCAGGGCCCTGACTTATCACTATGGAGCAGCTCTACATCGTCACCTCCATGTTTTCAAAACACAAGACTACTGCACAGGCCAAGTTATAACTGAACACAATGAAAAGATTCCATTGACGCAATATTATACTGCAACAGAAAGACAACACCAGGTAAGATGACAGAAAATCGATGGTGTCTTGAAGTAGGATCCAATGGAATTCTTCTTCTATGGCTGAATATCTAATGCATGCAGTTTACAGTGTTCTGGAAAAATGAATCAACTGTCCAATTCTTAAAAAGGGACTTACTCAAATGCGATCCATTTACTGAGTCTAGGAGTCTCATTTGAAGGTGTGCAGCTAAATATAAGCAAGGCCACAGGAGGTCATTCTTCTTGGGTATTGTCTTAATCACCCAGTTATTCATTCAGAGGGTTTTAAAGTATCTCAGCAAGTTTCAAATCCACACAAGCTGTTGCCATGGTTCCTGCCACCCAGCAGTCAAGTGAGGCTGTCAGTTAACTGGAGTTGGACTGGCACCGACGACACCATGAAGTTGGACTGGCATTGACTATACCATATAAATGTGTTCTACCTTATATTCAGAATGTAACCGATGAACATGCACCATATTTTGAATACAAAAATCGACAGGATTTCATCCACTACAGTACAAAAATCTACCACACAAAAAAAACAGTACAAGTATGGAGTGTGAATACTTTCCAGCTGTATCTGATGAGTGTGTGTTGGTTAGAGAGGGGAGGGGTGCTGGGGTGACTGAATCTGTTTTGTCCGGAGGTCTTTCAGCTGACGGTGTAGACAGAGCTTCACCCGGACTGTTAAAGCCATGAAGAATAGCCTTGGCTTGCTCTGAATGAGCGTGGCTCTGGGGGGAAAAGCGCTCAGTGTGCATTTCAAACCAACTCAAGATCTTCTACATCGATCACATCAGCTCCAAAAGGGGTTTTTCCTTCAATTAAAATAAAAACAGTCTTCATAGAAGAACTAGAAATCGTTGTAAGTCTACAAGTTCAGGTGGATGTTGGAAAACAATTAGCCATAAATACTGGTTGTTTTCAGTAAATGTCGGCTGGGTTTCATGTTGTCTCTACAATCAAGTCAGCCTCAAAGTATTACCCAGTCTGCTTTTACACAACTATGAAATATTGTAGTTACTAATGTTGAAGGTTATGTCAAAATTTGAATCAATATAGCCTAAGGCCCAGCCTTAGGATAAAGCAGAAGAAAATGAATGTATGGATGTATGGATAAAGAATGAAATATTACAACTGAGTGGGCAGTGGGGTTAGCAGCTGTATCTAAAGACCAAGTTTGCCTGCGTAATGATAATTACACACATGTTGACTTGCAGCGAAATGTATGACTGACGATCAGTTCGTCCGTGTTGCCAGATTTCCATCTACATTAGCATTAGTTGTTTAAAACCTGGTGACTTTCTGGTAGTACCTGAAACGCAGCTTTTCTTATGAGGATCAAGTAGCAGACCGCACTTGTTAGCTAAGCATTTGAACCGTTTAAAGTCAACTGCGAGGACAAGACCCGAGACGTATGCATGTGTAAAACGATCCCCTTTAATAATCATAACGAAATACCTTGCAAGCATGTCAATGACGACTGCTTGCCAGTAAACTGACAGCTGCCATCCATGCATGCATTCAACGTCAAAACAGCTAACATTTTGACTCCTGCGAGGGACAATGCTGAGTGTTATTTGCGTGGGAAGGGCCAAGTAAGTAAGTAGACAGAAATGTCTTTCGGAGCTGATCGTAGACTTACTAACTTGGCGTTTCTATATATCGTTAGCTGGCCACAAGCTCATGCGAAATAGTGCGTTCTAACATCTCCGTCCCCTCCCCCAATCTCGAACAATGGCAAACCACTGATTTAATAATGCTTAATAACACTACCCAACAAAACGGGAACGAGTGAAGATGAAACAGAATATGGCAACTTTGTGTATATATCTAGGGTATCATCTTACCTGTACTGCGCCGCAGCACCGTGGGTAAAACCAAAATAGTTGCCGGTAGCCATTTTGGCATCTTCACCAAGCCGGCTGGGCACTGCAGGGGACAGACACATCGAGAGTAAACGGTATGCTAGCGCTGGAGCTAGCTACGATGAAGACCCCCGCATAGCCAAGATGCAGAAAAACAGGCTAACGAGAACTACGGGGGACATGTTAGCCAAACCTATCATCTCATACAAACGTTATGAATGATCATCTAAACGTGTTTAATATCCATCGTGGTATATTACGTTGCTTTTAAACAATTACTTACCATAAGTGAAAGAGACCACTGGGCATATGGGAATCATTGGGTTCCTTTTTTTTCTGACGAACTCTGACTCATAAACCTGAGCATTTATACGAGAAGGTCGAAACAGGAAGTGACATTACATTCACAGGGCTGTCTCCAAGAGATACATGGGTATTGTAGTTCAAAGCATGAGTGATCAAATTGAAGGTCGAAGTAAAACGACACGTTTTAGATAAACAGGTTAAATATAATGACTTACTTACACTAAACTAGTATTCACAGCTTATACTAACTTTTCAACTGATAGTTTCTTTAACACATTTAACATCTATTAACAAGTCAATGTTGTCATGAGAAGCTGGTAGACCTTATTCCGTAGAAATTATTATTTTTGATTTCCAAAGGATAGCTTATAGTCAAAAGTTTGACGAACGTTCAAGCAACTGGCTCATGTCGAAGTACTTACTTTTTAAAATTATAGGTGACAACCGATTTCACATTAACAAAATTAATGCATATGTCATTCAATTTCCGTTATCCGTGACATATGTGTATCATACCATTTGAAAAAGTTTCAAATTGATCGGACGCGATAACTATTATACTTATTCATAATTAACGCGTTTTAATGGGTATAATGCCCAAGCGTAACGCCAGTGTATAAAAACTACATTTCCCAAACTATATTGCTGTGAACACAATAGCTAGTGCGGCCCAAAGTGCGGCCCTTCAGCAGTTTTTCAAACACCAAACGCATCTGTCTACAACGCTTTCTTCCCATTGCAACCTCCGGATCTTTTTCAGTCATCAGCCATGTAAGCCTACTTTAATGAAAAACATTTATGTACGCAGTTGTTTGACTATATTCAATTCTTTATTAAATGAAACGCAAAAGCTGGCATATTGCTGTAGTTTGTAGACATCCCATCTAGTCTCTGCAAACCAGGTGGCAACCAGAGAGTGGCTAAACATTCTAGCTCTAACTCGGTATCGATAGCCAAATAGCATACCATCCTCCTGGTTTATTATTGATTGCTTGTTAGCTAGAGCTAGCTATCTAGTTTTACACTTTTGGAGTTCAGACTACGTTTGGATGATGGTTTCCAACGAAATCACCCAAATTAGCTTCCTGTTACCTGTCGTTTGCTTAGTGTATAATTAATGCAGTATAAATTAAATATAGCTCTGACTAATAATATCTAGTGACATTGCTTGTTTGTTATGACGTTTTGAGTTTGTATATGCAAACTCGCTACCGCTGGAGTCGTACTGGAATTTCATGTGATTGTTTTCGATCTTTGTCGAGCATCCGCGTCTACCAAGCTGGACAAGGGTTTTCAATAACGGATGCGTGTAGCAAGAGCACCTTCAGTCACAGCAGAGAAAATGGTCCTAACACACTAGGCCTTGCCCTGGCGCCCACAAAGATTTGTGGCCTTCGTCTGGGCAGCGAGAGGTAAACTCGCATGTTACGGTTAGCTATCTGGGGCAGGGAAGACACTCTGACTGTTATTCAGTGGCTGTGCCAACAGGCATCTTAACATGTGGACCAAGGATGAGGAGCAAAGGCTGTTGGTAATCCATTTGTGAATTTAGTAGGTCAACAACGGTGATTGATATTTTTAGATGCATGTTCAAATGGAATGTACACCTTGCCAACGGTTATCAGCTATCACCATAAGCAATGCTTTTAAACCGTACTGCAAACTTGTCAATTAATTCAAACTTCTTTTTTTTTTTATTCAAGCAAAATATATTAATATTGGTAATGGCTCTTGAAAGCTAATCTAAAATAGATTCCCAATGATGCAGTATAGCAATCAAGATTGAGTGAATGGATGTGTGCGTTTGTTTAGATTTTTGGTCCTTTAATTAATATTTTTTATCGTCCATCTTAGATATGATGATCTTTTAGAAATATTGCATTGCATGAGCATCTGAACCTGCACTGTACGGAGTGGCCTCTAGGTGTCAGTCTTTCCCGGCGTAAACAGTGTCTGTTCACTTCTGCAGAATGCCCAAGTCAAAGGAAGTGTTGTCTTCTACATCTGGTAGCGAGTCTGACAGCGAAGTGGAGACCAAGGTATGTTACCCTCGCACATCCCATCCTGGTATTATCTTGTGTATTTAGTATTTATATATATATATTTAGTAATTTAGCTGGTGCAGAAACACATAGAAAACACATCAGGGGCATTTAGGTACAGTGACAGTCTCCCAAAGGCATGTAGAGTGAAGTGTTTCACACTTCAATGTAATTTGATATGAGCAGGAATCGAACCCGCAACCTTCTGATTACCAGCCTGACTCTCTAACTGCTCAGCCATCCAACCCCTCCAGTAGCTTAGCTCACCCTCTCCTCACCCTACACTCTCTGTGTGTCTCTGTTACGCAACAAATCACCCTTCCACCTTATTTGAACGCGCCCTAACCCTTCACCGCCTGTCCTCTCAGGCCAAGAGGAAGAAGCCTAGCATACCAGACAAGCCAGCTAAGAAACAGAAGAGTGGGGAGAGCTCCCGGCCTGGTGGCTCTGCCAATTCCAAGGGGGATTCCAACCAGGAAGACAACATGTTCCAGGTGCGAGTCGAGTCAGGGGGTCCATGTTAAGACACAACACCCTCACATTTACAGGACTTGTTACTTTCATTAATAACATGGTTGATATTCTGAGGTTGAAGTTATATATTTTAAGTTATAACATTTTAAGAAATTAATTGCGACTAAAATGCATACATAGGCCAACATATCTTATGATCTCTTGGGGGTGGGGGATTGGAGAAGTAAAAAAAAAAAAAAATCTTCCTTTGTTTGACCTGTTTGGTTGTCGTTTCAGATTGGTAAAATGAGATATGTCAGCGTCAGAGATTTCAAAGGCAAAGTGCTGATCGACATCCGAGAATACTGGATGAACCAAGATGGGGAGATGAAACCAGGCAAAAAAGGTAACGTCTCTGTTAGGAAACACCTCAGCCTTCAAATCCCCTGTCTTTCTGTAGAAAGAGATTATGTATAGCTAAACAAAAGGGAATATTTCAGCAGGCGAAATAACAATTTAAAAAAACGCCACACTTTAGAAAGTTCAATCCACAGAACCTGACACCTGACGTGTTACACTTGTTTTGCCTCTTCAAGGTATTTCCCTGAACCCAGAACAGTGGAGCCAACTGAAGGATCAGATCTCTGATATCGATGACGCAGTGAAGAGAATATAACACCATCATGGTGCCTGAAAACGTTGAGCTTGCCTAGTGATTTTAGTTGTTTGCCGCCAACTTTTACATTTGGCAGAAAATGGTTTTGTAAAAGGACTCTTTTCTTTTATAACTAGCCAGTTGCAGTTATGTCCCAAATTAGTCGTTCCTGCATGTGTTCTGATGTTTTTGTTGTTTTTGATCTATCAAACTGGGTGTGAGTGGGTGCTTGTTGGTGGGTATAGTTATGTCATGACGAAGACTGAACTGAAACTTTGTATTGAATAGCACAATAAAGGCTTCTATGCCTCTTAATTTAAGCGTGTGTCCTTGTGGATTTCTCTAGCTTTCCCGATGTGGTTAGATATTTATACGTTTCATAGGTAATGTATCTGTTGTGTTCATGTATTTAAAGTAATCATTTAAGGAAACGATGGGATTATTTCAGACAAACTATGACAGGGACAGCTATCACAGTGGGAAAAGTTATGACTAGGTGGCAAGTTGTGATGTTATACCACACAGTGAAACACACAAAGCATACTTATTAATGTGGCTTGTGGCTGCCTAGCTACACGCTGTCCTGTCATACAATATATTTCCTAAATATTCAAAAAAATCAGGCTAAATATTCTTATGTTGATACAGTGTTTTGCATATTTATATCTTATAACTTGCATATTCATAATGCCTTTTGTATTCAGGGACGACGGCAGGGGGAGGGGGGGGAGGGACAAGCTCAGCCCGTTCTAAGCCCCCCAAAGCCGAACCCCAATAGTGATTTAAAATATTTGTATCAACCTAACATCATAGCCTATAAAGGAGCGAGCCTCCCGCTGTCCCGCTTACCGTGACATTCATTCGTACGCCGTTTAATTACGTTTCAATCACCAATCAGAGCAGATCTCAGGCACGGCTTCATCTACCTAACAGGTGACGCGCCGTGGCCAGTAAATCGGTGGGAAATTCAGAAAGAGGTGGAGGGATATTAAAAAAAACAAGCAACCACCGCGAGATAGCTAGCTGCCGGCCTGTCACTGACACCTACTACTAATATAATAGTTAGTTACCCTAACACTATCTCTATATAATAGTTAGTTACCACAAATAATTGAAAGATGGACAGACGGGTTAATGTGATTTCTAAAAAACGACTGAGATTAGGAGAGGAGGGCGACGTTTTAACATCGACAACAGGCGGGTCGTCCTACTGTGACTGGTAAGTAGGCCATTAGGCTAGAACTATAACCTTCATCTGTGTGTTAGTGCAGTGTTTAGACTGAGAGAAGTGACTGGCTGCGAGAGGTGGTGAATGAATGGCTGCGAGAGAAGCTATAAGCTCACTTGTATATTTCTGTCTCCATTGATATCATAATAGCCCAAGTCCATTCGTCCCAGCCTGTAGCCCATCTACTGCTGTTAGTTTCAGCTCATCATGCTAGCTAGTTACACTTATGTGGTGACGTCTTCCTCGTGCGTGTGCGCGTGTGTGCGCGCGTGCATTTACACTCTGCGGATCTGAACGAGCTGCTGCAGCACAGACTGGTTATAGAGTTCCCTTCACAGCTTTGCCTTGGCCCCTGAAGCCCACTGAAGCCCACTGAAGCTCAGTTCCACGATGCCTTGGACTGTCTGGTTGCCTCACATCTTTGTCATGATCATAGTTGAATAATTATGATCATGTTTCAGTTTATGTAGGCCTGTCATTAATAGCGTTGGATGTCTATTCTATTTCAACTGAAGTCTTGGTTATATGCCAGTCAGGTTTGTCTTAGTTACTTCTGGGAGTGGAGTTGGGTTTATTGTTTTAGTACATTTTGACATAATTTCCTGGAGCCGTCACTGTTTGTATTTATATGTATGACAAACAAATATACACACGAAATCGTCTCATCTCTAAATGTGACCATTTGAGAGAAATTCAGTTCTGGTCGATGTAGCTTGGAATGAGACAGACTTGTCGCAAGATGGCGGTAGATGTCTACAAATGGCTTCCAGTGGTATCAGTCCGTTCAGGGCTACACCAACACCTGAATGTTGAAAACATGTTTGATATAAGAAGCAAGTTTGCCCTGCTAAAAAAAACTGCCATTCTTTACGCACATTGAAAGGAGGGACAATTTTGTAAAGAATACAACGCATGGTTTATATGTCTCATGATCAAGACCACCGATAATGCCAGCCGTAAAACATGAACACATTTCTACAAGTATTATTGTTGATAATCTGTGCTCACATGAGATTTCTATTGGCAAGTGTATACAGACTTCTTATGACGGCTATTCCTTTCCCCTGCCCCGTTATGTGTATGGCATGTAGAGAACCACAGTTAGAAGTTAGAGCCACAGTTTTTGCTACACAGAGTAAGCCATGCCATGAATTGTCGTTTAACCTCAATCATGATATTCGGCATCTAACAAGGGAAGGAACATTCCAACGCTCGACATCTGTGGAATCGCTGCTGCCGATGAAAGGATGGACATTAGAAACAGTTAAATAGGAGTGTGCTTTAATGAAAAGGAGATGTTTTCTGTTACACACGCAAAGCGCGTCCCTTTAAATTCATCGTCTTAAAAGGGGATACTCCCTTGTGTCTGGAAGTGGTTTGAGTGCCCGTGCAACCTGCACCTGGGAACGGGAACAGACCCAGCCCAGAGTGAGCTGGTGAGCTTTCAGGAAGCGTGGCGGTATTTCTCACTCCAAAAAGAAAAACGTTACACTTTAATGGTTTTATGATGGATCTAGACATGCAAGTGTATTCTGGAACAAAAAAAAGACGGGGAAGCCAGAGAGAGAGGGGGAGAGGGAGAGAGAGAGGGGCTGGATGGATGTACGGGAATAGGTCACCAACGCCTGCGATGCTGAAAAAGCACCCACCATTTACATCTGCTTCCATTAGAAAGCTCTGAAACAAGGCCATCAGTCGCGCCCTTCATCACCAGCGGGTTGTGGCTGCTGGAACCGCAGCAATTCTTGTCACTTGAGCCCTCAGGATTCCTGTGTCGATGTTTACCACCTCAAACCTCGTTTGACATTTTGTTTTCCAGACATGTGAACCTGCCTCGGGAGCGGGCGGGTCATCTCTTATTGTTTCTGTCAAAACTTGGCGTTTCAAGGACCTCAGACAGACTGACAGACAGAAAGTGGGTGGGGGGTTGGGGAGAGGTGTTAAAAAAAACGGTCTCTGATTTGATTGATGTCTCTGGTCTCTGTTGTCTTACGCGGCGATGGCTAGCATTAAGGATCTCGTTTCCTGGAAAGAATGCGGTCCTCCGTTGAGATGTTAAGTGCATATTGATTATGGAACTCGTTGACTTCCTTGTTTATGACGGAGATTGTATTGGCAGGCCGCTCTCTGCTTAGTTCCCGCTGCTGGAGTTATTGTAATCTTAGTGACGGACAAATGATATATAAAAGTGTACAACACAGAAATCACTTCTGCTTTGCAACGAGCGATGGAATCATTTAAGCTTGGCTCGTCAACGAAGTCGTTAGAAAACCCAAAAGCTTTTCTTTAAAACCCGGCCTGGAACAACAGAATTATCCGATTATGCGTCTCAAAAGCATGTCAGGGAATTCGATTCTTTAAGCTTAACGCTTATTATTCAAGACAGCAAAATATTTCTTACTATACTATGTAAAAAACCACTTTAGCAACGGGAAAAAAGAGATTCTTGAGGTCAGATAAGAGTAACATCTATAAAAGCTAAGATAGATCAAAACCAGGACTCATTCACAATTAATGTTAATCCTCCTCCAAAAGCTGTCATAGATTTGGCAGTAAAAGAACCGTGGTGAGATTCTGTTTGAATGTGCGTAATGATCACTATCGTGACTGGAGGCTATTGAGATCACAGGAGAGACCCAATGGAAGATTCTGTTTGATCACGCCCAGTTTAAACTTAAATGTGCAGATTCAAATAGCCACGGGCACATTTGTAAAATAGACTCACGGCTATGGCGCTTGCAAAAGCTACACTATAAAAAAACGAACCTGCCTTGCCCCTCCAAAAAATAAATATATGTTTTCAATAGATGGGTTTGGAATTTTACTGTGTCAAGAAGTTCTTAACATGCGCCGGGAGCAACACTCATCCGTAAAATTCCAGTGTCAGCTAAACCGGAGGCCTTTTGTGTGATTGGCTAAGCTTGACCACACCGATCATATCAACTAACACCGTTGCTGACACGTTCACAGCTACCTACGTCATACTATACCTCAAAGGTCAGGCACATCCCACAGCCAGGCAACATGTGGAAGTACAACTGGACTCCTCAATCCAAGCCGTCTGTCAGAACTTTTTTTTAAAAAAATTTTTTTACCGCTTCCTTCATCACCATTAAAACAGCTTGTACCGCAACTGCAGAAGTTTTTACACCCCAGGATTAGACCCATCTGAATTCACGTCAACATCTCATCCTCTCCTGTTGCTACTATGGCTCATGGATTCTAGTTTCTTTAACAAAGTAATTTGCAAACATTTCACCACAGTGCCCACCAATGCTTCACATGATAAACTTTACTAAAACATAAACTATGACCAAATTATGTCTCATCTATATACTCATGAACGCAGAACCCTGAAGGGACAGAACTGTTCCTCGTGAGGAACCCTACGTTCTCTTCTCACCCTGAGCCATTTCCTGCATGTCTTCATCTGTCTCTCTCTCACTCTCACTCTCTCTGTCACTCACTCTCACTCACTCTCTCTCACTCTCTCTCTTTCTGTCACTCGCTCACACTCTCACTCTCACTCTCTCTGTCACTCACTCTCTCTCTCTCTCTTTCTGTCACTCGCTCACACTCTCACTCTCACTCACTCTCTCTCTCTCTCTGTCACTCGCTCACACTCTCACTCACTCTCTCTCTCTCTGTCACTCGCTCACACTCTCACTCTCACTCACTCTCTTTCTGTCACTTGCTTACACTCTCACTCTCACTCACTCTCTCTCTCTCTGTCACTCGCTCACACTCTCACTCTCACTGCTTTCCTGTCTCTCTCCAACTCTTCTCTATTAGAATAAAGCTAATATATCTATATCTATACAGATATAGATAGCCTCAGCCTATGTCTCTCTCTCTCCATGCCTTTCTCTCTCTGTCTCCCTGGAAACCTGTCTCCTTCTCTCCCCAAGGCTGCGCCACGCTGCTGTGGACGTTGCCGTGGCCACAGCCTGTGTAGATTGGAATGTGGTGGGCTTGTTGATACCACAAGTCGACTCCCCATTCCAAACACACACGCTGACACACAGCTGGGACACACAGAGCAGTCTGGGGTTTGGCTCCAATGCCCCTGCCAGGCCCCCGGCCACGGGCCAAACTTCCCCTCAGGTCACCTGGGGAAGGACACCAGCCAGCCCCTCAACCCCAACACATACAAATACCCACAGACCCTCCACAGAAACCCAGGGCAATATGCCTGCCAAACTAGCATGCACACTTGTGTCACCTTCCACCTTCTGAATAGCTATCATTCACAGTGAGAGGGCTTCCTTGCACTGACCAACACTCACTGGCATACATCCACACATCCAGTCTGCCTAGTTTCTCAACCGAGGACTTAAATCACCCTTTAAATCCCATCTAGACCCCCCCATTGTCTTCAACTTCCCCCTCTGACCAGACGCGTTGTATTTGTAATCCCCGGAAAAGTGTCGAAACGTCCACGAGAAATGTAACTGTTCGGAGGACTCTGGGGTTTATCGGCTTAATAAACTAGATTTCCCTTTGACTCGCTGGTTCTGCTGTGAGCAGAGTAGGACAGCGCAGTGCTGGGCTGGGCTGGCCTTCCAGAAATGACTTAGCGATTGGACTTTTTACATCTCGCATTTTTCAGTGAACGCTTAGCAATGAATCGCGTATTCGTGAAGTCATTATGCAGCGAGCCATGCATGCCTTCTCGCCTAACAGGGCAAAGGCTGCCATGACACCAGGCATCCCAAGCCCGAGGACATTATTAAAGCAGGCGAGGAGCTGTAAATAAGAGTAATTTCAATCGTGCCGTGGTTCGTAGGGGAAGAGGGAGGCCTGCTGCTGGCGGGAGAGTGATGTCACTCCCTGCGTGGACGACAGTGTCTTGTTAACGCGGTCTATAGCTTCAATTATCATCACAGACATTAAGTACAAGTAGGATGAGGTAGGTAATATTAGTCTTCATCGAACGTCCCGTTAAACCGTGTTTAAACATGTCTGCACACACGGCATTTCTCAGGTTGCATTGCAGCACATAAAGTTTGCTATCAGTCACCTAATTGTTGGTGAGAATTGGCTAAGCACTCGGAAAGTACATTCTTTGTTCGCTCCAGCCGTTCTGTGCTGGACTCCATGCAGTTTCTAGGGAAAATACTGATTAATGGAAAAAGATACATTTTGGAATAGGGCAGTCATACACTCATGGTGATGTTTGACTGGGTTGATCTGCGCAGCGGTAAGAGGTTTTCCCAATGACGTCTCCCGGTGAAAAACTATCTTTAAAATAACATGACAAGTTGCTGCCCAGCGGCCATCCTAACATTGTTAGACTGTGGTTAGCTCTCCCGAGTTTAACTCGTGTTTCTCTGTTTATCTAATGTAGCAACAAATGTGCTCATCTTTTGCTTTTTCCAGCGTTCTGAATAAATAATGACCACCAAGATCCCTGGCCACCTGTTATGTTTTACTGGTGCAAAATGCATGCGATTTTATCAGAACATTTCGATTTGAGAGTTCGAATGCAAAGAACGCATTGAAAGAAGACATTGGAATAATTACGAACGCATGCAATTAACGGATTACCTACTTACTAAAACCTTAAAGAAATGCTCACAGTTGAAAGTGTAGGAAAACTTTCGACCCGGTATTCCGATTTGACATCTAGTGTATTATTAGGGCCCTGAATAAAAGCTAGTGACAAAAATAAACAGAATTGTCTGTAAAGTAAGAATGAGGTATTTTCGTTTCTCTGGAGCAATATTGATATGTCGACACTCTCTTGACCAACAGCAGTTTTAGAGCCTCGGTTTGTGAGCATGAAATTAATCCTTCACAATGGCGGCCAGTGACACAATGTTCAAACAAACCAGGATTTGCGACCTAAAAAAAGAAGCAGGAAATCTCTGACGTACGGATGGCTTTGCCACACACACTGAGTCAACACTCTCTGTGTTTCTCTATAGACAAGTAAGACACAAGACCATGTGGAGGATGTTTGAACAGCGATCAGCACATCTCTCTCTCTCGCCCCCTCTCCCTCCCTCTCTCCAGAGGGGCAAGACGCGATCTACAGTTCAAGATGTGATCTCTTGGATTCCACAGCTTCTTTAGCAGCCTGTGACGTGTGTCGGATTCTCTGTTCGCTGTGGGATTTCTAAACAATCAGGTGAACTCAGTCCACTGTCTGTCTGAAGGCAAACACTGACTAAATCTTCCTCTGGCTGAAACGGGTTCTGCCGAGCGAGTTCTGCCGGCTGAAACGGGTTCTGCCGTGGTACTTCAGAAAAGAGACGTTCCCTCCCTGCTCGGGCCTGCGCGAACTCTGACCAACGTCCGTTTAACTGATATACTGAGACAAAGATATAGCGCCAGTTCCAGACAGGCTTTAAGATATGGGGCACAGCGTGGTGAAAGTTTCCTGGGTGCTAAAGTATAACCTTAGTTAAAAGTGAACCTAAGAACAGTCATTTCGACCCCCTTCCCTCTTTTCCCATACTGCACCAGGACTCGCTCCTGGGAGATACTATCCTGAGGGCTAGCACCACTTCGCTAATTAAGTCACAAACCTAAATTTAAAATGTTGTTCTACAGTTAACGTTTCCATTTTTTTATGGTTAATAAATGGAATATTTTGGACTGAAATTAACCCCTAATGACGTGAAGTGCTTTTTTAATGTGTTCCCCCAGGCCCCTGTCTGTGTATGCGCTCAGGAGGTGAAAGGAAGTTTAGTGGAATGTCTAAAGCACAATTTGGAGTAACAACTCAGTAGCGTGTTATTATTTTGTTCCGAAAATCATTACTTTTATGAGGTTGAATTCTCCCCCTTTTTTATTTGGTCTACGGTAAACTTTGAGAATACCTCTACCCTTCTCCTGTGGATGGAGGACAGGACATTAGAGGGTTTTACAGCCAGCCCTGTCACTTTAAAACCATTGATGATGGATTGAATCAGTCTGATATTCCACTATTAAAAAATACCTCCTAAAAAAAAAAAGAGTTTAGTGTTCACTGACGATTGTGGCATTTTCCAAATGTTCTAAAGTAAGTGGGTTTTGCTGTCAAGCTTTCATTTTGCATCAATATCATCTTCATTTCAAGTGACATTTTGAGGTTGAACTACTTTGAATCTAGATCTGATCCAGATTGAGAGTTACGTTGTCTTAAGGGTTGTGTGTATTTCAGTGAGCTACCTTGTCTGGAGAGCCCAGTGTCGCTAACCCCACAGCAGCCTTCCATCTCCAGGAGAACTCAGAGTCCTATTTATCTGTCCCATTGAGTTAGCCTGTGCATGTGTCTGCACTGCCCTGGCCTCCCCTTTTAAAAGGCTGGAGGAATGCTGTCCAAATGAGACTGGTGGAGATGGCTCACTGATGAGGAGAGCAAGGCCACCGCAGGGGGTCGTCTGCCTCCAAGCGGCCAACCAGCCAGGCTCCAAATATGCGCTCTCTATGCGTTCAATATTTTCTAAACAGGAAACTGGAGCTGTGGTAGACATTGCGCCCTCTGTCTCGCTGGTGCCTGTGGTAGGGTGCATTCCTCTCACAACAGGGGCATGACTCTAAAAATTAGCAGTGATATATAGAAGGCTTGTCCTGGTGATATGGCCCCTGGTTGGGTTTGAGCCGACATGTTTACGAGCCAATATAAACCTGTGTGGATGCCTATCTCTCAGTAGCCACCGTCTCGGAGCGACAAAGCCACTGGCAGGAAGATGAGAGTTCTGCCAATTAAAAACAAGGTGATAAGGGTCACGCACATGAACTGTTTCATGTGCGTGAACTGTTTGTTCAGGATAAAGTTCATGCAACAGCAAGTTTTCAGTTGATCTTCTACATTTCACTCCTGTGTTCAACACGAAGTGTGATGACTTCATCACTGGATTTAAAAGCTAATAGTCCATGATAATAACGTGTTAATTTTCAACGCCTCAAAAGTGAACAAACGTGCGCGGTAATTCATGTAACCAAGGAAAACCTGTCGTCAATGACAACGCCGGGCCTGCAGAGTCATCAAGGGATTCACCAATCAGATTAGAGGAGCGGTGAGGAAACGATGTTACGCAACTACCAACATGGGGTTTGACCTGGTAGATCCAAGCAGGTCAGAGGCTATGAGGGCTGACAAGACTCTTCCTGCATTGAGTTAATGCACTTTGTTGCTTGATGATGTTGATAACAGCGTCAGTGTCTGCAACACTGATAAACAAGGAAAGGATATTTTTCTAACGGTATGATTTATGTAATACTGTACTGTGGATAAGAATACGGAGACATTGATGACAGACAAGACCAAACTGGCTGTCAATCAGGAAACCACACGCAATCAAACGCCAGATAAATGCACTGTTCTAGATCCGTTTCTGAGAAGTATTCTACAAACAGTCAGCAAAGTGACTGAGGACAACAAGGTCCCTCGTTGAGGACTCGTGTGGGTGAAAGTCTCAGTTCTGACCTCAACATCAGCAAAAAGCAACACTTTTTAACTGCATTATGTTCCCATGGAGAACATTTGTTTGACTTCATGTGCTCTGAATTACGCTGTTCATTCTCTGCTTAAATCCAACCTGTTGTCTGGATCAGAAGTACAACAGTAGCCATCCAACATAGGTTACCAAATTGACAACAGCGGAAATTATACAAAAATCTTTTCTCTATTCCGAGTCCAGAAACTGAATCAAACCACATCCAAGAAGCAAACATTCAAATAAGAGTGAAGGCTGTTTAGCCTCTCTGAGGAAATTCCAACAAAAAAGACAACATTGTGGGGGAACTGAGAAAACAAGCTGACTTCAAATGATGCAATAAAACCAGGCAGAGCCCAGTTCAGACAGGAAACATGAGCATCTTCTGGTGACTAATACAAACCACAGACCTGAGATAAGACGTTCTGCAACAGTCTATCGACCGTACCAGCCAAAGACCGGTACCTTTGATTGACTCACATTTTGTCTGAATCTTCCAAGACCTTGAATTAGACTTCCCTTATTGGAGTCAGATCTCCAGGTTAGATATGCTGTTGTTTGTGTGACCCCCATGTTCACACGATCGTACCAGTTTCAGGGGAACGGCTGTGCCCTCATGGATCTCACCCAAGCGAGCGAAACTCTCTTACACGCAGTGTCGTTTAACAACTTGCTGTCACGCTACTGTATCTATTTGAGCCGAAGGTGGTTCAAATTGCAAGTCAGTGTTCGATTACAAGTTACTGTTCGTGTTATATTTTGATTTCCTGAGTTCTATTGGCAGACAAATGTACTTTTCCATTAGTTTCAGTCCATTTTTAAAAATGGTATTTCATTGTTCCAGTGCTTCTGCAGGACTAGGCTCCCTTGTAAACACTTCCCAGCATGCCTCTGGGTAAAGTTCAGCAACCCCAGGGCAGGATGAGGGGGAACCTGGGACAGAAACAGTTTGAACGACATCATGCTTGTTCTCTCCTGTCTCTGTTTCGCCTGTTTGTTGACTCTTCCCAGGGTCTGTCAGCTGGGACCCAGTCTGTGTACATTGCAGCCCACATGCAGCCAACAAAAGAGTGGCCGTCTAACAAACTTCTTCAGGCCAGACGCGGGGAAATGCCATCTTCAAAGGTTACGGTTTTCATCAACGTCTTGACCCGTGCCCGAACACATTGCTCTTGCGCTGTATTTTGTTCTGTTCCCTTTCTTTTGTTAGAATAAAAAGACTTTAGAAGGAGCTGAACAGGAGGCTGGAAAATACACAAAGGCCTTCGTATTACCAGAAGCCGGTAGGCGTCGATGTGAAAGCTATTTTCTTACAGCAGTCATTACTGATCTCACACAGGTAATTCAGACACATTTAGAAACCCACTTAACAGACCTTCACTTGTCAAATCAGTTTTAAAATGTCAAGTGCCATTTGTTGCTTTTGTAGTTCTTTTTGAAAAGATTCAAAGAGTTTCATACTGGTCTTTTGATGCCATACCATGTGTTTTTCATGTCACTCCAGGGCCTTGCAGGCAGGGGTGCAGGCAGGGGTGCAGGGAAGGGGGTGGGGGAGGGCAGGGGTGCAGAGGAAGGGGGGGCAGGCGTGGGTGCTGTGATATAGGACCTGCAAAAGGTCTGTTATTTCTACTATTTTACGACAATATCCTACGATCAAATAACACAGTCCTGCTCTGAAATGCACCCCACTTTAATATCTGTTCTGTATGTCCCAGCATCAAGTTATTCTTACTGTATATTGAGGGAGTAATACGAGGCCCATAACACGAGCCACTGATACCGCCTCTCTTTTTTCAAGGCTTGAGTTGTGGCGTTGCTAGGATCAGGAAGGAGAAATGTGGTCAAACAGAACCTTCACTTGGAAAGAAGTGTTATTTGACTTAGGACATGTCCGACATTCTCAGATTAAAAGACTGAGAGAAGTTGTAAAGCATTCCCAAACCTGACACAAAGGATAACATTACTGGAAGAATATATCCATTTTAAGGACAATAAAAGGATCCCATCGCTTGAACGTTAAAGAGCAGCAGCCCTTGCGCTAGATTAATCATGTTTTAAATGTCTTATTGACCTTAAAAGTGGTTCCTAACATGGATTATTCTATACTTCTGTGGTACTGTAGCACTCTGCACACGAATCCAGCAGCACAGTTTAATTTATTCTCTTACCTCTTCCTTTTATAAAGCTCTAAATGAAAGCGTGTGAAATTTCTGCCAAACCTGATCAATCACAAGCTGGAGATGATTTACACCGTATGCTTGACTAACACTCCTCTCAGATTTACACAGCTCCTTGAAAATAAAATCATTTGAAATTGGCAACAACAAATATTAGTTGACGTCAGAATGTAAACTGAGTACATTTGTGGCCTAATTTGCTCTTGTGTACAATTCTTTTACCCACAGCTTTGTTTAGAGTTGAACAAACAAACTTGCAGAGCCTTCAGAAACACACCTGAGGAGGTTGATAACATCCAAGCCTGGCATGTTTGCCATCGTGAAACTGCTTCAGCAAGACACAGTCCCTGACGCACACACCCTCACAAAAACAGTTGACTCAGACGACTTTCTGTGGTACAATCAAACGAGCTCAAACAAACAGACATGTTGCTCTTTCCTAACTGGTGTAGGCCCCATTCCTAAACATTTACAGAGAAAACAAACAAGCCCAGGACTCAGCTAATGGATGATGTCTGTCCTACCCTGGGTGATGCGTTGAGAAGGGATGGGGCTAGGGAAAGAGGGGGCATGGAGGGAGTGAACCTGATAAGTTGATGACAATGTATTTCTCTCCCGTCCAATCAGAAGAGACCAGGGGTCTGCTGAGAGATGAAAACCAGCTACCTCTTTCACTCTCAGCCTAAAATGAGAATGAAATGCAAATCTGCTAAGTTGAATCTTTCTAGATACAGAGCCGCAGTCAATTGGATTCAAATCTGTATTTTGAGATATATTTTGGGACATTTTTCATGTTTTATTAGATTTCAAGTGAAGTGTGACAGGAGAGGCAGGGAGAGAGGGAGGGAAGGCATTAGCTGTGGTCCCAGGCCAGACTTAAACCCAGGTCTCTGGTAAAGTCTCCATGGTGCACACACTCTTCTGATGAGCTACCAGGGCAACACAGATTCGAATCTTTTAATAGATTTCAGCCACAGAAGATTATCATGGAAGAGGATGTGGCATGTCTTTAAGATGATCTTTTTATATTCACAGTTGGAGGCAGCGGATGTGCCAAGATTCGCTTACAACAAGCCTCTCCACATTCATTAAACGGTACTTCGTCGAGATAACAAACCCGCTAGACAATGCCAGTGTACACTTTCTTTTACTGGTCCTTTTCAAGGATACCATCAATGTTGTTTGAGGAGAAAGGGGGGAAAACCCCTCTTTTTTATGATGCAATTATTCCTCTAACTGAGACAGCAGGAAAGCTACTGGGAAACAGCAGTTTAGTTTACAGTCTTATCAATGGGGTCAGTGACAATAGCAAGGGGTGCTTGACTGCCTTGTAAATACAGCTAATCTACAAGCCAGTTTTAAAGTAAAATCTTACGAAATAGTGACCACAATCTCAACACCTGAAGATGATTCTGAAACAAAGTCTCAAATATTGTCACCCTTTAAATGAAAGTGACTGCCACATTGTCAACGTTTCAATATTTATCCACTTATTTGAGCTACAATAGTCTGGGGGGAGGGGGGGTGGGGGGGGAAATCCATTGAATTCTGGAAGCAACCAGCAAAAGGCACTTTCTGTTTGAAAGAGTCGGCGTTGTGGAGTGACTGAATAACTCAAGCTTCGCGGAGGCCAGATTGTGTCACTTACTTGTTGGTGTGAGTGACGCACTATAGGGTAGTGAAACATCTTGTCCTGATCATGATTATTGTTATTATTTCCTCTCAAAGTGCAGCTAATGAAAGACAGATGAGCTCCATAACAGGTACACCCCAGAACCAGGCTGACTGCTGCTTCATTCAATCTTCCTCCTTAGATTTTGTTTACTTTATTTCCCTGGTGATTCCAACAAACTCCTGGCTCACTAGGGACGACCTGCTCAGTCTGGATGTTTCACACCTGTGTTGCTCCTTATCTCACTACAATGTCATGCCATACCCAGGCCGTTCTCGCCCTCCAGCCCCACAACACAGCTCAAGGAGACTGCCTTTTGTTTGTGTATGTTTCTATCTAAACGAGGCCAGCTCCTCTCGCCCGCAATCTTGATCATCCCAAGACGTAGTTTCCGCCCCCCTGGAACGATCTCCTGAGACTCGGACTCGTTGGAAAGGCCAGACGACAGCGTTACCAGATGGGAAGCGGATCTTTGGGCGAGCAGGGGGACTCACGCAAGGCAGGTAGACGTAGAGTTTGAAGACTTACTGCTGGGACACTTCACCCATCATCGCATGCAGAACCACCTCTCAAACCCGGGTTGAAACGGGTCACAACCGGGCCTCTCGACTCTGACTACCACGGAGACTCCAGAGGGTTCTGAATACCAGCAAAGTCATTAGCTTGTCGTAGGTTTTCACATGATCTGCATTAGATGTTCTGTCTCACCTCAAATCCCAACTTGTAAAATCTAGCAGGATAGTATAGACAAACATTTCTCTCTGTATTAGCATGTTGATGTAAACATGGGGTTGTTTCTAGCTAATCATTGTGGATACAGATTTCTCCCACATGGAGCCAATCAGGATAATAAAGCGCTGCGGTCTGGAGGCCATTTTAAATGCAAACCTCGTGCATCTGGAACGAATCTGAATCACAGCTGAGTCGATCTCCGATCTGTCAGATTCATCTTTCCTCGTTCACCTGCAGGCTGGTGTGCAACAGTTCAGTAGAAATTAAACCATTCCTTAAGATGTGGAAGGAATGTTTGAGCTTTGAGGAGGCTGGATAAAAAATACCCAGAAGGCTTAGAGGCAGAGGCCATGAGATGGCTGTTTTTTACTGACAACTAGGCCCTCATCTCTGTGGAGCTCCACAGCTCTGTATCCACCATTCCCCTCCTGTCGTTTTATGTGAACAGGCTTGGTTTCAGCAAACAAAGGCAAACGTTTTGGCCAGGAAAAGCACATTGCACATGGGAGACTCAGAAATGCAAGACCATGATGAACTTCATTTTGTGGTTTTGCTGTTGAGGGTAAAATGAGAATTGTTCTTCAGTTTCTCATCACATGTGTGTAGTCCTGTGTGTGTACCTGACACAATAGCTTCCATGGATGTTGTAGTCCGACCAGTTAAAGGATCATGATTATCACGTACTGTGTTTCCTAACCAAAACCCTTAATCTTTATTACACTCATAGCAAAAATGAAAACATTGTCTATAAGGTCAGCCACAAGTAGCATTGAATATTTATAGGTCTTCTCAGATATTGCAGCATATTTTAGACATCCGAGTACATATTCAATAGAGAAAGACTGCAGAATTTAATGAGCAAGAATACAAACTGCCCCTTAGTTTCCATAAAAAAATCATATTTAATGGCTGCATCCTTGTTGTCCAATCACATCTCAAATCCAACCCTTTGCCCCTGCACCACATCATTGTGAACACATAGCAAGAAAAGACACAACAAGTCTACAGGGAGATTCAATCTTCTAGTGATGTTGCTTGTGTCTCTCTCTCTTTCTTTTTCTCTTTCTCTCTCTCTTTCTCTCTCTCCCTCTCTCTCTCCCACTCTCTCTCTCTCCTAACAGAGATTTAATTCTGACTGCAGGCTGTTCCATAACCTGGAGGACTGGCAATACACACATCAGAAATGTCTGGAATGTTTAGCCTGTTTAGAAGCCCAATGGGAACACGACACCTCCAACTTTCCACAAACTCTTAAAAAATTCAACCCATCATGTACAATATTGTGGGCCTTCGCCAGGGCCAGGCAACCTCCTTGGAAGGGTAACAAATATACTTTATGGTTCATGGAATTCAAACCATTATTTTCTAGTTTTTTTATTTTGACCTATAATGAAATTGGTCAACTATCCATTCGACCAATGCAGCTCATGAATAACATAGACAGTGTTTCCAGAGACTGAATAACAATCATTTATATCTTCTCACTCACCAGATTAACTTTGTACCATTTTGAACAAAACATGTTTTTAGATCTGAAGTTGTTTTCCCACTGCAGAAAAAAATGATTATCTCCAGTATTCAGAACACACCCTTGGAACACTTCCTTCTCAATATGTCCTGAAAATGTTTCATCAGGTAAAAACATCACTTAGATGCAACTCCCTCAGAAATTCCTCGATCAGAAATATCAGGTACAGACTTTTCAAGCAGGCAATAAGTCTGTCATCTTTTCGGCTCGTTATCTGTGAAAACATTAGTGATTGCTAAGATTTAGGAGGCTCTTAGGATTTGTAAATAACATTGAGAGATTTAAGAGGATTCAATTTCACCACCTCTCAGTAAACAGTCAAGCTTTCCTAAAACTGCGAGGATCACCTCTGGACAAGGGGAGAGGGAGAGGGAGGGGGAGGGAGGAGGGGGAGGGAGGGAGGAGGGAGGGATGGAGGCGAGGGAGGTGAAGGGATGGGTAGTATGACGTTTTGGCTTAAAAGACGTAAGGGGTGTGGGTATGACGTTTTTTGGGATGAAAAGACGTTTGGTGTGGGTATGACGTTTTTTGGGATGAAAAGACGTTTGGTGTGGGTATGACGTTTTTTGGGCTAAAAAGACGTACAGGGGTTAGTATAGGGAGGAGGAGGGATGGGAGGGGAGGAGAGAAGAGAAAATAGGAGAGAAGAAGAAGAGAGAGAAAAAGAGAAAAAAAAGAGAGAGAGGGAGTGGGAGGGAGGGATGGATGGAGGGAAGGGAGGGAGGGAGGAGGGGGTAAGGAGGGAGGAGGTGGTTAGGAGGAGGGAGGGAGGGGAGCGGGGAGAGGGATGGGGAGGGGGAAGGAGGGAGGATAAGGTAACGGGAGTTTTTGGGCTGAGAAGAGAGAGACGTGCGAGGGGGTCTGACGTTTGTTGGGGCATGAGGAGAGAGAAGAGGGCAAAGGTAGATAAAAAAATAGAAAAAAAGGGCGTGGGTATAGGGGTAAGCACAGAGTTGGTAGTGTGAGGGGAAGGTGAAAGAGCGTGGAGGGGAAAAGGGGATGGAGGAGGGGGGGAAGGAGTTTTTGATGGAAAATAGATACGAAAGGGTATAAGAGTATGATCGTTTTGAAGACAGTAAGGAGGAGGGAGGAGGGGGTAAGCAGGGAGGAGGGAGAAGGAGGGAGGGAGGGGGGGAGAAGGAGGGGGAGAAGAGTGGATGGAGAGAGGGAGAGAAGAGAAAACACAGAATGTGAGAAAAGAGAGACTGACGAGAGAGGAGAGAGGAGAGGGGAGAGACAGGAGAGAGAGGAGAGACAGGAGAGAGAGGAGAGAGAGGAGAGACAGGAGAGAGAGGAGAGGGAGAAGAGTAAATTCATCAGAGTTGAGCAGAGGACAGGGGTTTTAGGGCACCTCTGCATTTCCTGGAACAGCAGCATTCATTCTGAATGAGAGCAGATTTGGGCTCTATAAGAGCAGGCAGAGGCAGTAAATTAAACATAAATGTGGCATGGTGTTTGTGTGTACGTGTTCCAAACACCTGCAAAATTATCCGTCTTCATCCTGCTTGTTATTCCGAAAGATAAACTTTTAAATTAATATTTTCCCCAGCTGCTTCACTGGCTGCGCAGCTGTTTTTATTGATGGTCCAGCTGGAATTTGTTGATGAACCATTGAGGGATCATTTCACATTTTCAGGTTTGTCGGATGTAAAAGACAGAGAACTGGTCAGAAGAACACAAGTCTGAAACACAACAGTCGCACAAATGGAGTAATTTAAACCAGCGATCGTCTGGGATGTAGTAAGATGCGGTGTCGAATAACTACAACAATAAGAGCTACTTCCAAACCCTGTTACAAAGTGTTTCACATGTAGAACAAAGCCAAAATTAAAAAAAATAAAACGTTGTGAAAAACAGCGTAACAGCAGCGTAACAAGGTTGAAGATTCAACAGAGATAAACAGAGTTTTAAAAAAAAGTCATTTTCAGTAAGATGAGACTCATGCTAGTTCTCGGAGATACAGTCCACTGCTTTCATCAATCTTAGAATAGATCAATGCTGATCCAGAGATCAAGGGAAAACCAAAGACCAAACATTTGCCAGCATTCATTTACATTTTGTACTTGAAAGAGAGCAGTTTCTGTGTTATGTTGCTGCTCAAAACAAGAATTACATTTTCTTTCCATTACCTATAGAACCTACGTTGAGACAACGTTCTGGACAAATGTTGGGACTAAAAAGGTCAGAGTAAATTGTCCTGTAACAGCTCATTATGAATGGGTCCATGTTATGTTTCTTTAAAACAGTCTGTATGCTGCTGTGATTAAAATAATGAGGTTAGCATCCGGTAGACAGCGAGCTATTTACGATCGTGAGGAAAGTAGCCAGATAGTCCCATGAACCTTCAGAAGAGGGAAGAAATCAAAGAAAGGAATAAGTACGTCATGTGAGACAATGTCCATAAGATTGAGCTGTTAAACTGAGTTTGAACTGGCCTAAAAACAGGCTGTTCTGGAGACTAAGACCATGTACCCTGGGTGAGGTCTCCTTGGACAGGGAGGTTAGTGGCTAGAGTCATCGACTGCAGGTCAAGAGCTTGCAAGTTCAAATCCGCCTTGTGCTGTACATTTACATTTTAAACAAAGCATCTGAAAAGGTTGTGTTGATATTTTCCAAAGGCAGCGACTATTAACATGACTAGGACTCTCTGACAAGCATATTCCCACTCTGCAGGTTCACATGAAAGGGACTGGTCTGTCATGGCAAATTCTTCCTTTCAAGACAATTCTGGGAAAATGCACCAACACAATGGCTTTCTAGAATCTGTGTGACAGGTGATTGAAATTCTAGGAATTAAAGCAGCACTTTAAGGATCTGCTCATCTATTTTAACAAGCCAGAGCCCACCAGATTTACAACTCAAGTTGAAACAGGATGGCCGGAGTGATGAGTTGGATTGTGTTTTCTAAAAATGTAATTTAAATGGTCTTAACATTTGCTGTTTGGTGAAGTGACCTGTTTCCTTAAGGCCTGAGGAGAGCAAAGATGTTGGGGATTTCTGTGGAGGCTAAACATTCTTTTAAAGAAACCTCTATAGAGCTTTGTCCACTGTGTAAGTTTGACTTAAACATCAGATAAGGGCCTGATTTGTTTTTGGTTTGCGGTGTTGGAAAATGCTTTGTTTTAGAACACGTTGCCGCGGTTTCCCTTTTATAATGATCGTGGTCAATAACTAAACGCGTTCTAACTGCAAACCTTATCTCGGCACATGTCAACATGTTTTTATTAAAGAGTCCAAACTCATTTCTCACTGCTCTCTTTCAAGTCTGGATGGTTCATCTTAGTGTGCTGGTGCTAGTCCAGTCAGGGCTCAACACGCAAGCCACCCTTCCCCCTTTGTAGTTGCCAAACTCAGCAGAGCCCAGGTACTCCGCTCCGACCTCCTCTTCACATACCAGGTGTGTTTTCATTAGATGTGGCGATCGACTTACCTGTGTTTTCTGAAAGACCTTTATTATTACGTTTGGTTCTCAGCTTTGGTCTCCACTTAGAGCTTACATGCGGGCCCCGTGTTCAAAACAACACGCTCAGCGAAAACAGCTTCCACGAGGAAACCAGAAAAAGAAGGATGGATGAATGAAAGATTGTGTAACGAAGACGAGACAAGCAAAGATGGAGGAGTATCAGGATCCTGGTTGTGTGTGATCATGGCGCGTCTTTTACAACGCAGTCCCACATCCGATTGGCTAAAGACGTGTTTGTTTACTGCCCGCTTCTAATCAGGAAGCAATCGCTGATAAGACCTCAGAATGCTGCCCTTTCCCATTTCTTCACCCCCTTGTTGAGATGTTAAGTGCAAGGAAATGAGAGAGTCTGTCCTGGTGTTGACATTCTGACTCTGGGAATAACATGTGGGAACACTACCCCCCACCCCTTGTCCCCCAGTTCTGATGCACTTAAAGATTAACACTGTAAACACCCCCCCCCCTCCTCCTCTGGGTAATACGTCTCTTCATGGGATGCTATTGTGACACCCTTCTGACAGCATGTGAAAAGCAATGTTGTGCCAACAATGCACTTTTGGAGCCGTTTGTTCATGTGAGACCAGGTGTTTTTTCCTGTCGGTTTTCCCGTTTTTTTTGTGTGTTTTTTTGTCCGAGCGCAGAGCTGTCGTCTTGATGGGGAACCGCTCTCGTCATGCTTCACTTAAACATGCCAACAAAGCATGGGAAACTGCCGCTCGAATATCTTTTAAGAGTTTGTCTCACATTCAGCATCATTCTCAGAGTTTTGATGTAACCGTGCACACAGTTTTACCAGTGTTCCTCTCTGATGTTCTAAGCGTTCTACGTTCCTCCAGAGAGTGTGCAGTGAAGTTCTTAACCGTCCTGTGGACCCTACATCCCAGAAGGTCTGTGAGGCGTTCAAGGACCATCACATGACCCGATTATAAAACACCCCTAATCTTTGCAAGATGGTTTTTCCTTTGGAAGGAACGGTCTGGCAATTGGTGGAAATGTACGTTCTATTACTCATCTACAGTGTGCCCTCCAGGGAATTCACACTAATTGTAGAATGCTTCACTTGATTTTTTGGCAGGGGATCACAGGGTTGCTGCCAGTGTTGTCTGTGGTCTGCTTAGACACTGATGTAAACCACAGGGGCAGTGTTGAGGTTGGTCTGATTGGATCGCGTTCCACAGATACAAACCCAGCAGCTCCTTCCATACGAACTCTTGTCTCACCTGCAAAACTGTCTCACTGCAGGACCATCGAAGATGGACCGTTTATATCCCCAACGCTCCCCAGACTGGGGCATTTGTTTGACAAAGTCAAAGCTATTGGTGGTGTTTTCGAATGAACTGAAAAGACCCTATTTTCAACAAGATAGTCTGACTAAAAATCTCAAACTACCACACTACCCAAGCCATGAAAGAAATTCAAGAACAGCTGCCGTGGGTATTGCCCTATTAACGTTTCAATCCATTAAATCATTTGTTTCCTGTATTTTACGTCGGGATGAAAGGAATGTTCCTTGTTTTTTCTTTCTTGTGACCAAGTACAGGAAATAGACTGAGGCATAGTCCCCGGTACCGCATTTGGCATGACAAAGGCCTTGCTGCATGTTTTGACATCTGTTTCTCAATGCTCACATCTGTACAAATGTCACATTTGTGGCCGGAAATATGTCTGGCCAGTGCAGGTGCAATGAAGTGCTTTTCAAAGCAATCCCATCTCCCCATTCCTGCACATCAAGGAAAAAAGACGCCGTTTTTTGACGTCACTGGGGAGGACATGGCACCTATAAATGGATTTTAGAGATGCTGTCCTCTTTGTTATCGCTTGAGTCTCCAGAAAGTTTCCTTTCAGACTTCATGGTTTAGATGACTGGAACCAAAATCCCTAATACGATAAGTAAATGCAAAATATTCTACAAAAAACAGACTGTTGAGAATATGAGAGATTAAATGGATCAAAGCACACAAAATGTAACCAGAGGCAGTTAATTATTTCAAGATATTATCACTTATCAGTTGTGTAAACAGTAGTTTTGGTACAATTTGTGGATTTACTTTTGTTTTTACAAACTACATTTAATAGATTAATTGTGTTCATAAACCGTTCAGGTGTGATGCTAAGGGAAGGTTAGCATTGTTGATAACCGCACCCTTGCATGACGTCTAGAACAAGCGTGACATGATGGATATCTCAGCTCATTATTTAACTACCATTTATCCCTGACCCAGGTTGGCCCATTGTAAAGTTTAGATTTGAACAGCATGCGTTTAATATGTTTCTGATGGGGTTTTTTCCCAGACAGACACATACACGCAAGCTGACTTTGAAACAATGCTACTATAGGAACACCCTAATATGTAATCCAAGCGTAAAAGACATTGAAAAGTTCTCTGTTCATATTTCAGTTGGGCGAGAAAACTTTGGAGTATAATTTGTCATCTACATTAAGACCATCTGTGCATCGTTGAGAAATGAGGAATGGTCTGTCACTGGTGCGACATGATCCACGAGTTTGTTACACAGTGCCTGTTTTACATCAACACACACTCATCTTTTAAACTTTGATTTCAATCTGAAAAAGTCTGAAAATGTACCTGATTATGTAGAAAAAAAGTCCTACTTTCTATAGCCGTCACAGTAGTCACACTTCATCAAAACACTCCATCATCCCTCCGTTGGCTTCACATCATGAATCACAGTCTTCAAGCACACACAGCTAAATGAAAAGTGCCTGTTTTATTTATAGTTTCTTCTAAAATAAACACGCAGGTTTGAGATAGGATGCAAATTGCAGCTTCAATCACAGTTTGAATCGTTGCCTTCCTCTCTAAGTCCTGATGCATGTAGCCTTCCAGTGCTTCCTCAATCAGCCCAGTTCCCCATATGGACTTAATAAAGCGTGTCAATGATTTGCCGCAGATTGTAAGTCTGAAGGGTTAGCTTCCAGTTAGCCTCTTTCATAAATAAAATGTGACTCATATTAAGTAGAAGCTGCAAAGCAATTGGGTCGATCAGAGTGGAAAGCAACATTTCTTTTGGTGATTAAACGGCAGGCTGACACCCAGGAGGTACTTTGGTGGGTAACAAGGTGAACAAGGAACCAGGAGTATTTTAACATGGAGGGATGAAACGACATGGAACTGGGCATCCTTGAATCTGACAGGATTGGTGTGTGGATCTAGGAAGGCTGGGGCCTCCTCACAACATCCTGGGTTTGAATACGGCCTCGCTCCCTTTGATGCACGTCTCCTCCTGTCAAACGTTACTTTCAAAGCTGTCCAATAAAGCATATACATTTACTTAAAATGTATATTTAAAAGTGAAGGTAAGGATTGGAAGACAGGGTCAGGTGTTAACCACCTGGCTGCAGGTGTAGAGAGACACAGGGTCAGGTGTTAACCACCTGGCTGCAGGTGTAGAGAGACAGGGGGTCAGGTGTTAACCACCTGGCTGCAGGTATGGAGAGACAGGGTCAGGTGTTAACCACCTGGCTGCAGGTATGGAGAGACAGGGTCACACCAGACAGCCTCAAGGGGCGAGGGAGAGGAGGGGGAGGGGCAGGGAGGGTTTAAACTCTGGAGTGGTTGGGCCACATTTCTCACAGAATGTGTGAGTCCTGGTGATCTGAATAAATATTTAAACAAGGCTGATGTGACGGCGGGGGGGGATGATGGATATGCAAATCCATCCATCTATTGCGTAAGTTGTGGTCAATCTCAGTCAAGTGGGCACGCAGGCCGTTTCCATTCCCGTGATATTTCTATTTTGGATGAATATTTCAACAACATAAACTGAAAATGGTTCCAAGTCAGTTTAACTTTCAGTTTTGGTCTGAGAATGATCATTGCATTCAGCATAAGTGCTAACCTGTGAGGCTTTTAGTGAATACCAAAAGTTCTCTAAACTCTTACAAACAAACGACACATCCCCACAATATCCCTGCTGATGACATATTTTCTTACTGCAATCTGATAGCTGAGGATGGTGGAACAATCAATAACTGATTTTTGCACGTTGCACGAAATTCCACATTCCTGGTTGTGTCAAATTCAGACACTTGCAGTGGTTACATGATGGAGTTTGTTTGACCTTACGAGGCTCAGTTTGTCTATTTGAAGCAGGCCTTGGTCAGACCACACAGATGCATGGTTGATCTCTTCAAGATGTGCTTTTCATACGTCCAGACCAGGTTTGTGAATTGTTCACTTTGTTTCAAATACTCTTGCCACATACCAGTAGCTCTGAGTGTAGATATTCATAAGCGCTAAGAATGCAACCAGAACTGAACTGTAGGGGAGGTGGAGATCATCTGAGTGGGGCAGATCGCTTTAAGAGCGACACTGCAGGCAACAGTTTTACTGACAGTCATTAACACTAAGAAAGTGTTTACTACAGGGAGACCAGTTGTAACATATGAAGTACACTTGCATGCTTGGTGTATCTTTCAAATCCACATCCATTCTACGAAGCCATGGCAAACCATACAAGTTCGTTTGTGATGAGTCTTCATTAGTTATCGGTGGGTTGGATTGAAATGGTCATCAGTCTTCAGACACACCTTGCACCTGAGGAGGAATACCCTGCTGTAACAACCTCCCATTTAACCTTTGACCCTCGCTCAGGTGTAAACCTAGACCTTTACACAGCAATGCTACACCCCAACTCACAGTCCACACTCACCATCACACCTTTTCTTTTTTCTTTTGAGATATTTTTGGGGCATTTTTTAACGATTCGTTGGTTTGTAAGTGAAGTCTGACGGGAAAGGCAAGGAGAGAGACAGAGAGAGGAACACATGCAGCTCAGGTCCCAGGGTGGATTTGAGCCCAGGACTCTGTGGTAAGGCTTCAGATTCCTGCATGGACACCTATCCTGTGAGCTACTGTCCTGGGGCAAAGCACGCCCTCTTTTGAATCTCTCAGAACGTAACCTTGAGCCGGGGCGAGACAGACGGGATAACTGGAGCGGTGCATTTCATTAGCCCCACCCAGTCTGGCTGTAACCCTAACCCTTGGAAATATTCACCCCTGACTTCCCCTCATGCAATGTAATTAGCGCTGCATTTCACTATTGGAAACAGAAGAGGGATATTTTTCCCTGCGTTTGATTCCTGTTGAGTCCCAACAGCAGAATGTAAGCTGGCTGATCACAGGAATGCCTGTGTGGAGGTCTCCTTCTCCCAGGCCCACACGCGTCTGGCTGGGGGAGCGAGGTGTGCCCCTCTTACTGGCCGGAGCGAATCTTTCTGCGAGACGGCGGCTCAAGTTTCCACTATCAGAGAGCTGCTCAGGAGGAAAGTTTCTCCTCCTTGCTTTGCTGAGATCCCATTAGATACGAGAGAGTTTGACCGTGCATACCATGATGAAAAGCAGGAAACATCTGGTGCACACATCTTGGTGTAAATTAGATGGGCAGACAGGTTTTTCCCTTGGAAAATGCACCTGCTCTGGTTCAGACGGAATTCCTACTCCAGACTAATATGCTGGGGTTTGACCCGACATTAAAGAGAGCGGTTTAATACTGTTCTTTCCTTGTGAGGAGACGAAGAGAGACGCTCTGTCGTTATGAGAGACGCGTTCGATCACGCAAGGTGCTACAGCTGACAGAGCAGTGCTACTGATCCGTACTCTGGTCAAGGTGTCTGTAGGTGTGGGTGACACGCTGCTGTCCACTCACTTATCTTCTTGCACACCATAGATCCATCCAGACTTCAAGCTTGTTGAACAGCATCTGTCCCAAACTCTTTTGCTCAACTCAACTGCTTTAAAAAAACAAACTAAAAACGTTAGTCATTCCCAAACAGTTGTCGACAACCTCTGGATCCAATGTGGTTGACTTCATGTCTGCCCATCAAAGCTTTGTTAATCTTCTGTGTTTAAAGGTTACAGTATGTCTCCCAGACCCTGACACTGATATCTGGTCTTGTGCATGGTGATCAAGGTCTGGGAAGGTTTTGGACAATTGACTCTGAGACATTTCGAAGCTTGATATTTCCTTTCCCTGTGAACTAGGTGTGGCTACCATCAGCTTAAATATCCTGCTTTTCCAAGAGCCATGTTTATTTTTTATTTTTGTTTAATTTCTAGCCCTTTGAAATGTCATTAAATGAAAGTTTAACACGTGTAGATTCTATCTCAAGACTTGTACTTGAAAAGAACTTGTCAAAATATGAAACTGGCAAAGCACACAAGTGCACACTAAAAATAAGGAATGTGGAGGATGGGTCTTATGACAAAACAAAGCTAATAACATCCCCTCCCAAAGCCACAGCCCATATTTATGACATTCACTTTAAATTGGGATTGCACGCAAAGAAGGCCTGCGAGTATGTTATTGTATGAGCCCATGGGTTAAACCCAGACAGTCCCTGTTCGGCAGCTCAGCATGAATCAAAACCACATTGGTTCTTTTGCGATTCACACATACTGTCCATGTACACACGCCACCATACACTCCTAACTGGCTGCAAATGTTCGCAATGATATGGCTGCTTCTGCGAAAGCCCTTACCTCACAGGGTTCATGTAGGCTGACTGGTAGTGTTGCGAAAATAGGTTAGGGATCTCACGGAACGAACCCTCCCTTTGGCATTCGCCTTCCGGGCAGGGAAGCGTGTTTCTTTCATATTGGTACAAAAGCTATTATTGACGAACGCCCGATTAAGAGGATGACAGTTGGTATGTGCACGCATGTTCGTGTAAGGGTTCTCTGAGACGGCTTGAACACAATGGTGTCTTTAGGGCACATCTGTCCATGAGACAAAATAATATGTGCATCTGAGACACGTCTGAAAAAGGCAGAGTAATTGAAGTAAACTAATCCAAGAAAATATCAAATAAACGGTTTCGTTCACAAACTGAAACCTCATGAAAAGGCAGGGTGCCACACGAAATGGAAACGCCGATTTTTGAACGGCGTCCATAGGGAGTGGAAACCAAACAAAGTAGAATCGTTACTTTGTGAAAGAAAGAGGTACATGTGCCACAGCACTACCTGTCCCCAGCCGCACAAAAAGTTGTATACAATTGTTCCAGTATGATGTTTCCTACTGCAGGATGTAGCCACTTGGGTGGAGAGATAAACAGTTGTCTCCTGTTTATGTTTAAAGCTTTTCTGATTTTTTGAAAGTTAAAATGCCTAAAAGTGAATCAAAGTTGAGCATGAGACAATTATTGTATTGTTTCAGCTGCAGTTCATGTCTATATATTTTTTCATGTTCGTATGTTATACAAGCTTTTAAAGAATTGATACTCTAAACATCTCAGAAACTCAATCCAGACAAGTAACCTGTTATTTAAAATGCCAACTAATATTCATCCGCTCAGGTGAAAGTTAGATCAGTTAGATTATTTTAAAGTTCAGAAATAGTTTGTGTGTTGAGTCGTATGAACAGTTCCGCCGTTCACTAGAATTGGTAAACATGTCAAACTACATTAACATGAACTAAAACAAATGTAACCTACGCTGATAATCTTTGTAGTTGGTTATTTGGAAACTGATGATTAAAAATGACTAATGAAGCACAAATCTCCAACATGAGGAGAACAGCAGGCAAAACTCCACTTAAAATGTGAAAAATGCTGTAAATGTTTAAACAAAGGCCATTTGAATACTACCACAAACTCTTTCCGACGGAGATGCACGTCATACAGATATAAACTCAGATTGTTTTGATTTAATTGTTGGTTACACGAGCCTGCGACCAAGGACACGGAAGATTCTGCCTGTCTTGCGTGGAGATACAGATGGTGGCAGGATTAGCTCAATGAATTGGGGCTGAGGGGAAGACATTCAAAATGTCACTTTGCTATTATATACTGTGTAATTAAAGATTATTGTTGACTTTGACCGTGGACCACTTTCTGAGTACAAAGAGAGACCATGGCATCTATACAAACCAATACCATTACCCAATTACACAGGAACAATATGGAGTTAGTGAAATATGTCTTACAGTGATGCTTTGACAAACCACATTTTACAAAACAACAGTACACAATACCTATAGTAGCTCTTGGCTGTTTACATGGAAGTATTGTTGACGTTTATTGTGGCAGTGAGATGATGAATGCTCTGCTGTACTCATGCACAGACCTGATTTCATCTGTCTACAGTTTTGTATTTGATCATCAGTCTACATAAATTACATTGATGAAATCCAGTCAGCCATAATCACAGCGCAGTTCTTCCTGAGGTAACGTACTTCTCTGAAACATTAGTCGCTTTTAACTGTTTATCATCTACAACACACTTTAATTGTATTGTTGGGTAACAACTAATAGCTTTACTTCAGCCACAAACAAACTTTGTTTTTTCCACTCCATTTTTCCCTTGCAGTTGAGTGGCTTAGCCATGAAACCTGCTGGACAATCAGATTTCAATGATGAGTCAAAACAAAAGAATGGAGGTGTTGACAACGCAGACGCATTAACACAACCCAACACGTACTGTACACGACACTGAACGCTCAAGCCAGCCTGATAATGAGATATCATATCGTGGACAGTATCGAAAGAGAACAGGCTACTACACTCAGGGTTCAATACTGAATGAGGTTGTGATTTTATGTTATCCAGTTCCAAAAAGCGTTTGAAAGCTTAAGGACTAGAATACAAAGGCAACAAAGGAGGTTTGAGTGCAAAATGAGAAGACATCACAAGGGGCGAATTAAAGTGATTAAACTGATCTGAAAAGAAATAAATCAAGGTCTTGTTTTTTTTAAGTTTTTTTTTTTTTTTTAAACTTTGGACCTCTGCTAGTTTGCATGCTATTACAAGCGTGCCAGTACTGAGGTAAGATCCTATCCTGCTATAAATATTAATAATTGAGAACACTGAAAGCGTTCTGACTCCGCATGCAGTTTTAATCAAATCCAAACCACGATCACGATGAGACTGCGTCAGGTAAAGCTTCAACGCTGACTTCAGACCTCAGAACTTCAATCTAGGAAATACAGACTGGTTATAAAACAGGGTGGATCCCTCAGTCGTATATCCACCGTGCTTTTGAAGATTAACATCCCATAACACCGTTTTTTAAGTCACGTTATTTGGTTTAGATGTTAAAGTCAGGTTTACCCTTGGTAGGCTTTTCTGTGCGAACACTCTGATGAAAGGCATACCCTCTCAAGGGACTGGAACTCAACAGAGTCTGACAGAGTGGATGGTGCTTCTTCTTCAGAACCAGGATCACAATATGAAGAAAGTTTCAGAGCTCAGGAACAGCCACAGCTGGGAACAGTAGACACTCCGGTTTCCTTCAAACACGGAGACACAAATCCAATCATGTTTGCAATAATATATGTTTTCCTTTGCTTGTCAAAAGTTTTCTACGGTTGAAAAGCCATCACAGATGTGTCATCATGGGAGGACAGACTGATACAAGTGAAAGACTTGCAGGAATAGTTTCCGTTTTCAGCATTCCTATAAATCAAGTTAGGAAAATGAATCTGACTGAAACACCTTATCTCTTCACGTGAAAGAAAACACCTGGATAAAGCACTTCAACTGCATGGCTTCAGATGATGGTGATACTCTAGAGAAATCCAAAACATTTCCTACAGGCAGCAACACCTTCACTTGGTAAGAAATCCTTCCCAATCTCCTGGCACTTGGGTATCAATTTTTCATCTGAAGGATCGATCACTACAAACACTCCTGTGGTTCATCCTTCTCATCTCCAGTTCCTGCTTTTGTGCTGGATTCACCTCAGGGACGGGAGAGACACAGTTAAGGACCTCTGTGGTTTGACAGACATCCCAGATCCTTTCAGTCTTCCTCACGCGAAGCCAAATTGAAGAACAACTGTTTCCTGTGCTAATGTACCAAGGGCCTTTGCTTTAATCGGGGTTATATTCAGGGGAACAGACTCCCAAACTGAGAGAGTACGTGTTCATCCATGGTGTGTTAAGGAGTTGTTAATGTAAACACAATCTCAAACTGTCATTTTGATTTAGTTACGCAAGTTGGAGACTTTTGACGTGCTTTTGTGCAATCTGCTGTACAATGTCGTAAAAAGACACTGGGCACTGGGCAAGCGTTTAAATTGGGGGGGTTTTCTTCTCGGTTTAGCAATGGAAATAGTCTTAGTCAATTTCAACCCGCTTGGTGTTGCTTACTGTACTTTGCCAGAAATACGAATATACTGGAAACCCAATGTCTTCCAGAGATTGTTTTGCTGAACTAGATGTTTGGGACAACCATATCTGTGCAAAGGAACGAAAGCCAGACACTCCCTGCTACGGATCATTGTCCTGAACTGGGGCAACATAATGACTTCAATCACCTCAAATCATTAGCGTGAGATTAACGTCATCCGACAATGGTCGTATGTCCAAAGCTAACACAAAGTCTAAAATTCTGGACCTCCTTCGAAGGGCACTAATGAGATGGAAGTTTGAACACAGGAAGGAAGGATGCCTGAGAGGGATATGTTGGCTGACTCGGGTCTGGAGGGTGAGAACCATGACCGATAAAGCATCGCTGACGTCACGCAGAGGGAATAAACCCTGGCCACACACAGGCTGCGGTCAGTACACTGTGCTGTGAAGACAGTTGGAGAGGATAAGAGGTAATGTCTGACTTTGTTGAGACTAAAGCTGATTGGCTGCTTTTAGGATGTTTGGAACAACACAGATGCCAATCTGAAGGATGTCTGTTTACTCACATCACATGCAACTGCATAATAAGTTCAAAGGAATTCTTCCCTGTTTTATTTTGCTCTGTGAAGGACTGAAAACAAAGATCAACCGGCAACATCTAAACTGCACTGATTAATTGAAATCGTTTTCAGGTGAAAATGTATGGAAGGAATCAGTATCCTTTCCACTGTGGGCTACAGTCGTTCATTATAGCAGTGTTACAGATTTTCTCAAGACCCCGTGTCCTGATGTGGGACTTTGCTGTCCTCACTTCAGGGAATGTTTCTGCTCTTCATTTTGAAAGCTTCATGTTGCAGTTCCTGTAGCCAGGAACTCAACATTGTACCTGTACAGTTGTAGAGGAGGGTCTAACACAGGGGATGTTCTGGGATGGTTGTCCATTTGCTGAAGTCATTTGGACATTGTTTTGTTGTTTGTTTTGTTTCTTGTTTACCTTGCTTTGCTGTTTATATCGATATGTTCTATGTTTGCACTTCCCTGCCACAGTAAATTCTGTGCTTGTGTATCTTGCATGGCGAATAAAAAACGATTCTGATTCTGTGTTGCTAAAATGTGACCTTTCGCTGCAGATCAAAGTAAACAATGTTTTGGAAAACAACACACTATACGAAAGTCCTAAAACACTTGCATCAAGAAGTATGTTTCATGTAGTAAAAGTCTGAAGCACTAATCTAAATAGTTATACGATCTATGTAGCAAACTGTGTTTTAAATTCCTTTCTCCTTCATTTATTTTCAGAGAGGGGCAAAGTTTGCTATCTACCAATGTTATTTTACAAGGATATGTAACAAAAGATAACGATTTGCATTTGGGAAGAAGGAATTTCAAACAATACTTTTATCGCTTGTCAAATTACCTGTTTATTTTAGGTCCTCAGGGATGCACCACTGTCAGATGTGAAATTGTATTTCCTCACATGGAGAGCAGTACTAAACCCTCTGGTGTCTTAAGAAAAGGATCGCATTGAAGATCTTGAATCCTGTGCCAACCTGACTTAAAGTACAATAACACACATGTATGTCAAACCAAAAGGACAATTAAACTGCTTCCTTCTTGCAGGAGAACGGCAGTTCGTAAAGTCAATGACAGGAAAGAGTGGGCTTCATGGTTTGCACATCGAAGTCAAAGATCTTTTTTTTTTTTAAGCACATATTTTTGAACATTGATCCAGGCACCAGGCAGAAAGCTTAGGACGAATCAGCTGCCATAGTCATCCTCATCCTCATCAATAGCTCACGCACAGTGCAATAACATGTTCACTGTTAAGTCAACATTCGAGTATCTGATGTTGTTACTGTATTGGGTGTTTCTTTCAAAGAAATGCCAAGACTGTAAAGGGAACATTCACTCACAAACTCGTAAAACCTGTTGAAAGTACAATGATCTCCCCTGTTGAAAGACACACAATGCAGTTTGGGGCCAAGAATGTAAAACAGCGCAGGTCAGTCACTGGCCAGCTTTGCTGTTCCCTCTTCCAGCATGGCTGCTAGCTGGAGGAATCTAGCTTGCTCGTTGTACCTGATAGCTCTGTAGCCTTTTAATTAACAAGAATCTGAGGAATTTTTCCATTGGGGTTTCCATTGCCAGATGTGAAGTACAAGGCAGCGATTCTGAATTGCCTTTGTGTTTTTTTATTTTTTTTTTATAGGTCTTGGAATTCCCATTGATCTGACTTCTGGACAGAGCAATTTCAACTGTGATTTGTAGCGATCTGCTTTAAAGGTTAGTCAGGGACAATGCATGTGAAAGGACACATGAGTTCCACCATCTTATTAGTCTGTAGAGCAGACATAATGATGTTATGTATTAGTCACAGGTTAATCATTACAATTGGAGGGCATGAGGTCCAGTCATATGATACTTGTACTTTGTGCAAAAGCTGTTTTCAATGAACGATATGATGTGCTTTGATCAAGTGCCCCTGTGATACCTACACGACTCCGTTTTACTGGCTGTTAGGCATGACTAGAGAAGTCATTGATGGAAGTAATTGACTTGTGAATGATGACATTGCAGCTGTTGTTGCAAACCCAAAGGTAGACAGGGAGTAAACTGTTGAGCGCTGGTTTGAAACGTCTAGTGTTCGTGTCACCAAAACATATATCTTTTTGCATTTTTGATTTCCTCAAAGCTCCAGGGGTCTGTGTCCCTTCAAGGAAGGCCCCGGGAGGTTTCCATGGAAACGTCTAACCCCGGGAGGTTTCCAAGGAAACGTCTAACCCCGGGAGGTTTCCATGGAAACGTCTAACCCCGGGAGGTTTCCAAGGAAACGTCTAACCCCGGGAGGTTTCCACGGAGACATCTGATAAGCATGAGACCGACAAGATGAATTATGCTGATATGGGTTCTGTAGAAGACCACATGCAGAAGATAAACACTCATTCCCAAACCATCCTTCATTTTCTAGATATTCTGAGTTAACTCTGAATAAAAAAAGTTTTTTTCCAAATAAAATGTTTTAGATAACATGTTTTTTTTTACTTTGTCATTGTAGGTTATAGAGTGTAGATTAATCATTAATCAAAATGAGTAGAGTAATCAAAGAACGATCTCTGTTGGCTCGACTATTTTGATAACTACTGTTTTTGAAAGTGTACAGCATTTGTGCTCGAGTCACTAAATGATGCCATAAATAAGTAGAAATCCACGTGTGGTGTACTACAATACTGGTTATCACATTCACCCTGCATCATAAGTTTGTTTGTTTGGTTCCAATTGCAAAGAGATGGTATTTGGTTCAGCTTCCAGTGACTAAGGTATTTACTGTGGTGGACAGAGCAGCGAGTCATCCTTTGTATTGGCAGAGAGTCTTGTGTTCACACAGTAACCTCTCCATTCAGAGATGTTTACCCACAGACTCTAAGGAGTCCATGAGGAATTTCAGATGTTTGTTTCTCCTCTCTTTTCAGAACAGACAGATCACCTCCATACGTACGACAGGACTTTCTCTAAGGTCGGAGGGGAAAATAAGTATTTCGGTCATCTGAATTAGTTACATGTCTTGGAAAGAAAAACCATTTCAAGATGTATCAAGCAACAGATGTCTGTAAAAGGCAGATATTTCCAAAGAATGTGTACTGAATGTGTAGATAATGATACAGTATATTACACAACAGCACAAAGGGTTGGAGGAACACTCTAATTTTACATTTGCACAAAATGGTATCAATAAATAACATCACATTATATGCAGATAATTGTATGTGCAGTTTCATCAGCACATTTGAACCTTACCACTAGCTCCATAGCCATGATCAAATACAAACTGATCCAGTGAAAATGTGGTCCTGTATCAAGAGCGGTCAAAGGTTGAGATACCAGCAACAAAAGAGAGAGAATTAAAACAAGTTTCTCATCCTCTTATATATGCCAACAATACTGCAAACTTGCACATGCATTATTATTTTTTAAACAAAAAATATTTGCCCACACCGAATGAAGATGGCATGAACCTCTGTAGACAGTGTAGTTAGTATCCGATGCCTGACTCTGTGTTGAACAGACACAGTAAGATCCTACTAGGATACTGGGACTGGGACACCTCAAAGCTTTTGAAAGGATGTTGGTTCCCCAGCTGACAACATTAACAAAAGGTATTTGTCATCTGATGCGATCGCTAGTGTTGTAAAACATACGCAAGAAATGTCCAAGTTAGATAAATAATCATAATATTGTAAAAAAGATAACTCTGGAATAAGACATATGGTTAAATCAATCCAGAAAGTTTACTTTCCATGAACAGTTTCTTACCACATCATTTTTCTTTCAATGTCAAAATAAGTTCATGAAAGCACTGAAGTTTTATTCTCGTTTGTGTCAGTATCTTAGATCCATATTTGAGATGCCGTATGAATGTTCTACAATGGACAAGTTTAAATGGAAACAAGCAGGTTATGCATTTCAAATGAATTCATCACACGCTGTTGTTGCTTAGAAACGAGGGAGAATAGTGGAGAGTTATGCAAGGCCAGACTCTAAACAGAGTTCAACAAACTGAAAAACAATTCAACGTATCTACATCTTGTTATAATGAGATCTTGTTGTGTAGAAAGCCAGAAAGATCGACACAACAGAAAAGTGTTACATATAACAGGTTTACACAAACGTTTGCCTAATACTGTACTGTTAGTAGGTAAGGTGTTCTCTATCAACTATGTACAAAATAATTATCCTTTATTGTACTAAAATACATAAATATAACTCTAATTTACACATAATAGGTGGATTCTGCCACAGTATTCTATAGTGTCCCTACATTGAACTTGAACTTGAACATTGTCAAATTACTAAGAGCACTGAAAAACTGTTGGTGATATATCTATCTATATAGATATATATAGATATAGATCTATCTATAGATGATCTATATCTATATATATATATAGATATCTATATATATCTATATAGATAGATATATATATCTATATAGATATATATATAGATATCTATATAGATATATGAGTACTTTGTCCAAGCCTACTTAGTGTCTAAGTGCACTAAGTGAAATTGTACTGTGTATCCTGTGTGTATTTACATTGTAAAGAGAATGCAGGATTTTCCATAGAAATCTCTCATATTTAGTCATTAGGTGCAAGTCTTTAGAAGTTCCTTGACAAGTCTTTGAAACACAGCTTTGTGGTTACGAGTCGAGTGTATGCTCACGTACGTCGTTTAAAAAACCACTGAAATACTTTGCAGGTACTGGGAGCACCTGCTGTGATATGTGATGGACAGTGACGTGTTCGTAGGTTCGTTATTTTGGTTTTGTATTCTCGCACTTCTGAGTTTAGCGGGGTTAAAGTGCACCGTCATCAGTAAACATGGGTATTTTCTGAAACATTGGATCAATCATTTATGGCATTTTAGGGCAGAGAAAGTGCATGGATGGTTCAGTATTTTGTACAACAAAGTTATCGTCTGGCTGCTTCACGCTTTGAGATCTGTGATCCAGTTGACTTTGCTTCTGACTGAGCAAACACACAGTTCACATCATCATTTCTCCAGCTTCAGCTGTCACATCATCGATAACAAGGACTTCCAGCAGGAGCTATGGGGCCCGCAGCCATAACTCTCTCTCACCTGCATGTTTCACAGCTAAGATGGTGTGTGCTTTGAATAGCCAGGATATCCAGCCTTTCTAACTTTGCTCTTTCTATCACTCACTTCATCTTTGTCTCGTGTCTGTAGCTCTTACGATCTGGTCTCTGTGTTCCGTCTGTTATTTCTGTTGTTGTTAGGAATTCTCAGTAGGTTAGCGATGCTGTGTTCTGCTTCCAGAAGGATCACTCTGATCGGTTTGGCTGTGGCTAGACTATTTCACAATGGACAACATTTGTTGGCCATTGGCTAATAGTCTTACTTGGTCTAGCGAGTTCTTTTCCATAGTTGAGCTCACTGGTACTGTTCTCTTGTTAATGATGAACCACATCTTTTTTTTTGGCTCGCCCAGCAATGTCACTGATTAATTTAGTGTTTCATTTTGGGCCTTGTGATAGTTAGGTTGATTTGCATCGACACTTTTGTGTCTCTAATATTTTCCAAAGACCAAAAGTGAAACCTAAAACGAAGAAGTGATTGAGCAAGACAAACTCCGGGAACAAAAACTACAGGTCAGAGAAGGGAGGGATTGTGTCCGAGAAGGACTTTGTCTGTTGACTTAGATGATTTTAACCCTTTAAGGCTCATAGCCTCTGTTACACGTTAAATCTGAAGTGCTGGGAAACAGACCCAAAATAGCAAACACGTGACTGTGTCTAGGAACCTACAGTGCTCATTGCACCACCACCACAGACAGAGTGAAGCTGGACTGTGTGGTGAAACATGCTGAGATTACTAACCTGCTGGAGGCTTTTTTGAAAGATCCTTATTTAAACTCGGCATGTCATGCATGCTCCAGTAGTGTGGCTCAAGCAGATCACAGGCTTCTCAATCAAGGAACATTAGTTGTGACTTTGAGTGCAATTCTTTGTCTGTCTGACAAACTGGCTTTAGAGAATACCTAGTAACCAACTGAACCAATGAATTGTATGAACCAAACCTTTAAACACCTCATACACAGGTCAAATATTTAAACATTTATCTCTGAACCAGAATATTGTAAGGTTGTGACTCTCAAGAAGGTCACACACCTTTGACAGAGATTAAATGCGATGCGAAGTGGTGCTGTGTGATTGATACAACTTTCCTGAGTTTACGAAAGTCAAAAAAAGAAGAAAAATAGAAAACAAAAAGACAACCTTAAAAAAAAAAGCAAACAAAAAAATAAAACATTAAAACTATGGTATCTTTTAAATAAAATGACTCCTTTTCACTGCCTCTAAATAGTCTTTGGTGACATTCCAACAGGTGCTTCTCCGGAGGGAAGGACATTCCAACAGGTGTAACTCGAGCGAAGGACATTCCAACACCTGCTTCTCTGGAGCGAAGGTGAGGAGGTGATCTAAGCAGCGGAGAACTGGGATCTGATGGAGTCTTCTCGTAGCTGACGGTGCTTGCCGATGTCGCACTCCTCTCGACGCGCTCGGCGCTCGATGGTTATCCTGTAATTCTTCCTGTACACCAACAATGACACGGAGAGGCGGTGAGTTTTAAAAAAAATCTTTTGAAGATGCTTTTTAAGCTTTCATTGAACTGATTGAAGTGAAGTGTGACAGGAAAGGCAGAGTGAGAGAGTGAGAGAGTGACGCACAGAAAGAGAGACACAGAAAGAGAGACACAGAAAGAGAGACACAGAAAGAGAGACACACAGAAAGAGACACACACAGAAAGAGACACACACAGAAAGAGACACACACAGAAAGAGACACACACAGAAAGAGAGACACACACAGAAAGAGAGACACACACAGAAAGACAGACTCACAGAAAGAGACACACACAGAAAGAGACACACACAGAAAGAGACACACACAGAAAGAGAGACACACACAGAAAGAGACACACACAGAAAGACAGACTCACAGAAAGAGACACACACAGAAAGAGAGACGGAAAGAGACACACACAGAAAGAGACACACACAGAAAGAGACACACACAGAAAGAGAGACAGAAAGACAGACACACAGAAAGAGACACACACAGAAAGAGAGACGGAAAGAGAGAGAAGGATTTGAACCCAGGTTGTGATTTCTCACCTGAAGAAGTAGTAAGCCAGAAGCAATGCAGTCCCAAGCAGGGCTCCCACGATGATTCCAGACACGGCCGACACCCCCAGTCCGCCTGCTTGGAGAGAACAGGATGCTGTCACTCGCTGAACAGGATGCTGTCACTCGCTGGGAGGGACCTTACTAAGACTGAAACCCTGGACTGAATATCCAAGAGATGGCAGGTTTGAATCCCCCCTACGTATCCTGCTATATAACTGTTATTATTATTATTATTATTATTATTATTATCACGGCTGCATCGCGTTTGGAAATCGGCAGGTTAACATTACAAAGAAAAGATCATTTGAAATAATTTACATGATTGGTCAGGCAGGTCTGTGTGGGGGGGTTGGTGCCGCCCCCTCAGGTTGAAATGTTCGCTGTTGAACGCTGGCAACATCTGCAAACTTCCATTTACGCCGATGAAGTTACACACCACCTGAAAATAAAGATTTTACAAAATACTCTGATGATATACTGCAGGTCGTTTCGTGTCACACAGTTCTCAACATCTTGGTTTTCTCTATCCTTATAAAGGATGCATGTTAAGATGCGTTCCAGACAGAACAGGCTCCATGAGCAGGGTCTCGTTGTGTTACTCCAGCCCACTTCAAGATTCCCACACAGACGCACTTTCATCCTGTTCTCACCTCGTACGTGCCGGCGTCCGTATTCGTCATGGTCATCACCGAGAAGTCTCCATCCCTGTCTCCGTTCGCATCGATGGACACCTGGCCAGCAATTCCTGCAGGACAAATGTCCAGGAAGGACAGAATCAAGCAGGACACCTGTCTAACCATCACGGTCACATGATTAGTGAGACAGAGAGAGGGACAGGTGGGGACAGAAGAAGACAGGTAGACTGAGTGACAGTGAGACAGAGAGACAGACAGACAGTGGAGAGGGAGAGAGACACAGTGACAGACAGACAGAGACACACAGAGACAGTGAGAGAGAGACACAAAAACAGACAGAGAGACACACAGAGACAGACAGAGACAGTGAGAGAGAGAGAGAGAGAGAGAGACAGAGACGGAGAGAGAGAGAGACAGAGACGGAGGGAGAGAGAGACGGAGAGAAAAAAGCAGAAATTCCAGCCACTATAACAGGAAATCTCATTCGCCTCCCGCCGTTATTGTTGGCAAGCTCTCCAAGAATTGTAATTTCATCCTCGCGCCTGAGTTCCCAAATTCTTTGCATTTTTAAAATATTATTTCTTTTAACAAGAAAATATGACCCTGTTCTTCACGACTCCTGCTGAACAAAACATTGTTGTTTCACGTTGAGTGCTGGCAGTGTGGAATTCTGGCCTTTTCACTGGCTTCAACAGTGAGCATCCACTTTGTAATGAGATTCTGGTGACTAAAACGTTTTGTCGTCTTTAAACTTGCTGGTTAATTCCATTAGCTGATTCTCTTTTCTAGAGACAAGATGCAGGAAGTTGACCTGAAAGCTCCACTCTGACTTGGTTTACGGTCTAAAAATGTTCTCCAAGTGGATGAGCGTTTCTGGACGAGGAGTGTGAGGAGGGGAGGGGGGTACGACAGGCGAGATGGTGGTACCTTCAAACCTGCGGTTCCACATGCGGGCAGTGATCTCCTCCCCATCCTTCTTACTGGAGCCGTTTCTCATGGCTTCGTGGAGCGCAATGGCGTACAGCAGCAGGGCGTCATGGAAACCCTCCACAAACATGTTGATCTGTAGGAAGGGGGGGGAACATGAAGATGAGATGAGGAGAGGAGAGGAGAGGAGAGAGGAAATGACAGAGAAGAGAGGAGAGAGATAAGAGGAGAGGAGAGAGATAAGAGGAGAGGAGAGAGATAAGAGGAGAGGAGAGGAGAAAAGGAGAGAAGAGGAGAGATAAGAGGATAAAGGAGATATAAGAGGAGAGGAGAGACATACTCCTTGGAGTGACACATTTATATAACAGCACAATGACTCGGCTGCAGCCGATCATAATCCCATATGTGCTCTGGATCCCAAAAGCTAACAGTGATATGGTCCACACAAATGTTCTGGTTGGGATCTCTGTTCCACTCGTCCAGAGCATCCAGCCGTTTGCTAAGCCCAATGTAAACATGACACAATGCCCACACAACTCAGCGCTTCTACTCACAGGGAATTCAATAACCAAGAGCGAGATGTCTGTATATTTACATTCACCTTCAACAGCCTATTAACAAAGCAGGAACCAGGATAGTCCGATAGCTGTGTAACTGTATTTTTTATTTATTTTTTTCCCAAATATATATTTTCTTATTTAGAACCTGAGCTGAAACCCGTTCTTGGGGATTAAAAAAATATTTTTGAAAACATGAGCGTGCGGACAACTGAAACCCTGTTGTGGGTTCATATCGGTCTTTAGTTGCTTGCTCAACCTTAACAACACAATCTGTGGCCATACCTTTGCTCTCTCCAAACAAATGGTTAGATCGTTTAAATAAAGGGAAGAGGGGGATTTCAGGTTTCTAAAAATATCCTCATATATAGAATAAAGAGGATTATAGAACAGCACAAATGCTGACCTTAACAAACCACTGCAGTCACTTTCTGCATGTGCTTACTAATACGATTTACAAGATCTACTTTGTAATGTTTCATGTGGTGTTGGTTTGGTATTTGTCTCCTAGGTGTGTCTCCTAGGTGTGTCTCCTAGGTGTGTCTCCTAGGTGTGTCTCCTAGGGCTTATCTCCTAGGTTTGTCTCCTTGGTGTGTCTTCTAGGGCTTGTCGCCTAGGTGTGTCTCCTAGGGCTTATCTCCTAGGTGTGTCTTCTAGGGCTTGTCTCCAAGGTTTGTCTATTAGGCTTGTCTCCTAGGTGTGTCTCCTAGACTTGTCTCATAGATATATCTCCTAGGCTTGTCTCCTAGGTGTGTCTTCTAGGTGTGTCTTCTAGGGCTTATCTCAGGTGTGTCCTAGGGCTTGTGTCCTAGGTGTGTCTCCCTAGAGCTTGTCTCCAAGGTTTGTCTATTAAGCTTGTCTCCTAGGTGTGTCTCCTAGACTTGTCTCATAGATATATCTCCTAGGTGTGTCTCCTAGACTTGTCTCATAGATATATCTCCTAGGCTTGTCTCCTAGGTGTGTCTCCTCGGCTTATCTCCCAGACTTGTCTCCCAGACTTGTCTCCTAGGTGTGTCTCCTAGGTGTGTCTCCAAACATAAACAAGTTGCCTCTGTCAGGGAGATGCAGAGAGGGCCAAGATGTAGTTTGGATAAAGAACATATTCTATCGAGTCCAAAATATAAAATAAAAATACACTAGGTAGTGACCCTTCTGCAACACAATAGACCCTTGTACATGATTAACTGCTTCTTGCAATATGATCCCACGCAACATGTGTCTGTGGGTCTAGCGACCAAACAGAGATTCAACCCAAGCTTTTATTTACGACTCCATAGCAGAAAAGATTCTTCAGACACACTAATTACAGCCTTTATACCCCCAACACTGGCACACGCAAACACACGAATCGCGTTTCATGACAAATAACACAAAGGTTGCCAGTAGTAAGCAGATAGTGTGTATGGGTGTCGTGAGAGATAGGACAGATGGCTTCACAACTGCTCATCTTAAGCTCATGTGCTCATCTGTTACGGATGGAGACTCAGTTGAGTGTTTCTGTTCGTTTGAGTCATTTGAAGCTAAATACCTCGGTCGTTTTTCCAGGTACGGCATTACAACCATGCACACAAACAGGAACAGGACTAGAACGATACACAGACTCATGCTGGACTGGAACGATACACAGACTCATGCTGGACTAGAACGATACACAGACTCATGCTGGACTAGAACGATACACAGACTCATGCTGGACTAGAACGATACACAGCAATGACTCGTGTGTCATCTAGACTGGGATTCAGAGTAAGTCGGCTGTAAGAGGAATGTTACTTAGAACCGAGAGTGATAAAGACAGGAGTCTCAAAAAGAGGATGCACATTTACATCATCATTCACCAACTAATAATCTATATGATATATATATATTGTATAGATTGCATTTTTTCACACAGTATTAAATACACAGCAATTTGCAACAATTTGAATATCTGTCCTTTGTCTTCAGCTGACAAAGAGAATTTCAAAGGCACTTTTACACAGGAGTCTTACGTAAAAGTATAAATAAATAAAGCACTTGATTATGAGACGTTTCAGTGTGTTATTATTCATACTTGAAATATATTTTTATATGTGTGTGTTTGTGCTACGGGCGACTGTTTCCCGATAGCAGATGTTGAGAGAATACAGGAGGATCAGTGTGCTGTGTTGTCTACACATGATGGCACCGTGAACAATCATTAATAATGCTTCAAAACAATGTTGTAGTCACGCTTCACACTGAAGTTGCATTGATCTTGATTAGGTTACACAACCTTGAACTGTTCCCTTGTAAGATCTCCTCCCCCTCCACCCCCCTCACCCACTCAGGATCTACTGACACCTTATATATAAAGCTTCATACCATTTAATTACTAACTAAATCCATTCCACCTACAGCATCATGTCATCACTATACGTATGATATATTGTTCCATAGTAGTTAATGTACATTTAATGGTCATTCTGCTCAGTTCTCCTGTAACGTTAAAGCATTTCACTTCCTGTTTGACTTCCTGCGGCCCCAGTGACAGAGCAGCCAGAGCGTTTCACTTCCTGTTTCACTTCCTGTTTCACTTCCTGTTTCACTTCCTACAGTGACAGAGCAGCCAGAGAGTTGTTCCAGCCCAGACTAGCTCCGGCCCCTGGGAACCCAGCAACCCTCTGACACAACACACTGTGTTGCTGGAGCACAACAAATACTAAGAGTTAGCTAGCTAAGTGTCTGCTTTGCCATTATGTAGTTGCATTCTTGAGTACAAGATGGTCTTTGGATGTGTGGTGATAGCTGTGTTCAGCATGGGGAGTGGGACAGAGGGGTTATCTCTGCCCCACAGAGTGCCACAGCCCTGGACACTAGTCATCCAGTCTGGCCC
>BROE01000025.1:9315371-9343667 GCA_036571765.1 Plecoglossus altivelis
AGTTTGCTGGTGGACACATGGTGTCTTAGTTTGCTGGTGGACACATATGGTGTCTTAGTTTGCTGGTGGACACACATGGTGTCTTAGTTTGCTGGTGGACACATATGGTGTCTCAGTTTGCTGGTGGACACACATGGTGTCTTAGTTTGCTGGTGGACACACATGGTGTCTTAGTTTGTTGGTGGACACATATGGTGTCTTAGTTTGCTGGTGGACACATGGTGTCTTAGTTTGCTGGTGGACACACATGGTGTCTTAGTTTGCTGGTGGACACACATGGTGTCTCAGTTTGTTGGTGGACACATGGTGTCTTAGTTTGCTGGTGGACACACATGGTGTCTTAGTTTGCTGGTGGACACATATGGTGTCTCAGTTTGCTGGTGGACACACATGGTGTCTTGCGTGGGCTGAAGGAGAGTTGGCGGGAAGGAGAATACGAGAGGCCTTCTGACTGTGCTTCTGTCGGTCTCTGTACAGGTTACACCTGCTGAATGACACTTGATTATTTTTGTAAGATAGATGTTTGGGGGCATTTTTCATTTTTTGATTGGACAAGTGTGATAGGAAAGGCAGAGAAAGAGAGAGAGAGATAGAAAGAGAGAGAGGGCATGCTGCAAAGGGCCCAGTCCAGATTTGAACCAATGCCATATTTTATGTAACTATTCAGCCAAATGCAATTCTATTTGATATTGACATGTCTGCGGTTTTCTCTATGTTATAAATACAGTAAAAGACATGATATACATTCGTTCAAGCACACAACACAAACAGGTACCCATGTTGACAAGGTCACCTCCTGTTATGTTTGAGGATCTTGTTAGGGATGCCTGATTGACATACTGGACAAGCATACTGGGATCAAGCCATCTGAGACTGGAAAGGAGTCGTCTGACTGGGAAGGAGTCGTCTGAGATTGGGAAAGAGTCGTCTGACTGGGAAGGAGTCGTCTGAGATTGGGAAGGAGTCGTCTGACTGGGAAGGAGTCGTCTGAGATTGGGAAGGAGTCGTCTGAGATTGGGAAAGAGTCGTCTGAGATTGGGAAAGAGTCGTCTGAGATTGGGAAGGAGTCGTCTGAGACTGGGAAGGAGTCGTCTGAGATTGGGAAGGAGTCGTCTGAGACTGGGAAGGAGTCGTCTGACTGGGAAGGAGTCGTCTGAGATTGGGAAGGAGTCGTCTGAGATTGGGAAGGAGTCGTCTGAGATTGGGAAGGAGTCATCTGAGATTGGGAAGGAGTCGTCTGAGATTGGGAAGGAGTCGTCTGAGATTGGGAAGGAGTCGTCCGAGATTGGGAAGGAGTCATCTGACTGGGAAGGAGTCGTCTGACTAGGAAGGAGTCGTCTGACAGGAAAGGAGCCATCACAGACTTGGCACTGTCGGCATGTGGCAGAAAACACAGGTTCCACTTCCCCATAAGAACGTTCCACTCTGCCTGTCTAAGCCTCTGAAATGTCCCACCTTCTTTAGCAAACAGCTGCTTACCTCTCTGCACAGTCACAGGCCGAGAGGGAATTCACTACGCAAGCTGGAACTACTCAAGACATTGAGGGGGTTTTATGTTCCTCAATGAAACAATGTGAATTTCTGTTTGAAATCATGTGCGTGATCTACATCATCTACAGGACTTAAGGCTGGTTCTCTGTTTGTGAAAAAGTATTTAATGAAAGCACTAACGTGAGTGATCGTTTTAACTTGTGTCCTGAACAAAGCGAATTCCTTGCTTTCAGGACTCAGTCTGCTGTTAATGGAGCACGCTCCAGAAGCTGTTGGATCACCTCAGGAACAGTTACACATTAACATCTGACACGAGATTCCCTTGGTTTCTGGTTTCTGTCAGTGGCCACATGAACAGACAGATTGCCAGTTCTGCCAACGCTCTCCTAATCTGTGGTTCATTAGAAGTGGTTTTAAACTTTGTATCCTAAGATCTAGTTCTAAGATCTAATTCTAAACTCTAGTTCTAAGCTCTAGTTCTAAACTCTAGTTCTAAACTCTAGTTTTAAACTCTAGTCCTAAACTCTAGTTCTAAACTCTAGTTCTAAGCTCTAGTTCTAAGCTCGAGTTCTAAACTCTAGTTCTAAACTCTAGTTCTAAGCTCTAGTTCTAAGCTCTAGTTCTAAACTCTAGTTCTAAACTCTAGTTCTAAACTCTAGTTCTAAGCTCTAGTTCTAAACTCTAGTTCTAAGCTCTAGTTCTAAACTCTAGTTCTAAACTCTAGTTCTAAGCTCTAGTTCTAAGCTGTAGTTCTAAACTCTAGTTCTAAACTCTAGTTCTAAGCTCTAGTTCTAAACTCTAGTTCTAAACTCTAGTTCTAAACTCTAGTTCTAAGCTCTAGTTCTAAGCTCTAGTTCTAAACTCTAGTTCTAAACTCTAGTTCTAAGCTCTAGTTCTAAGCTCTAGTTCTAAGCTCTAGTTCTAAACTCTAGTTCTAAGATCTAGTTCTAAACTCTAGTTCTAAGCTCTAGTTCTAAGCTCTAGTTCTAAGCTCTAGTTCTAAACTCTAGTTCTAAACTCTAGTTCTAAACTCTAGTTCTAAACTCTAGTTCTGAGTATAGGTTCCCTCCTGATGAAGCCCTGCCCTTGTTGTCTCTCAGCTTGTTTTTAGTCAGGCTCTGAGACGGTCAGCCTCAGCCAGACCCCCCGTGGGGCCTTATTAACCCGGCCTGGTCGACTTGTCAACAAACATTTGTTAGCACATCACATCTCCCGCAGCTTTCATTTACAAAAGCCCTGATGGCCGCTCAATACCAGCTGACAGGAAGCTGTGGACAGAACAAGCCGTCTTATGTGACCTGAAGCTGCAGGTGTCCTGAATGCTGCTAGACGCCCCAGACTGCTTCTTCTAGAACACCGTACAGCAGAGGAGGCTGAAGGGGGGGACGGGGGGACGTCTGAAACTAATCAGTTAGCCCTGGTGAATCACTCGCCAGGGAAGCGCTGTGTGGTTTCCAGTCAGCATCATGACAGGAGTAGACACAGGGAAACGGCTTTCACTTTCTGGCCTGCCGACTGAGGTGAGATGCAAATAAGTGCAGCCAGTCTGTGTGCACGCCAGTGTGCGTGCACGCCTATGCGTGTGTGCACGCCTATGCGTGTGTGCACACCGGTGTGTGTGCACGCCAATATGTGTGCACGCCAGTGTGTGTGTGCACGCCAGTGTGTGTGTGCACTCCTATGCATGTGTGCACGCCTATGCGTGTGTGCACACCGGTGTGTGTGTACACGCCAGTGTGTGTGTACGCCAGTGTGTGTGTGCACTCCAGTGTGTGTGTGCACTCCAGTGTGTGTGCACGCCAGTGTGTGTGCACGCCAGTGTGTGCACGCCAGTGCGTGTGTGCACGCCAGTGCGTGTGTGCACGCTAGTGTGTGTGCGTGCACGCCAGTGTGTGTGCGTGTACGCCAGTGCGTGTGTGCACCACAGTGTGTGTGCACGCCAGTGAGTGTGCGCACCAGTGTGTGTGTGCACGCAGTGTGTGTGCACTCCAGTGTGTGTGCGTGCACGCCAGTGTGTGTGCATGTACGCCAGTGTGTGTGTGTGTACGCCAGTGTGAGTGCATGCAGTGAGATCCTAAACTGATGTGGACTCGTCAGGATGAGAGACTTCTGACATGAGCGTTTCATGTCCAACTCAACTCAACAGGGTTTGGCGGCAGCCATGTTTTCCATGTGTTACCATGACAGAGTCTCCCTTCACCGTTATCAGTCGAGGGTGAGGCTACTTCCAAGAGGGTTACGCAACTGTTTACCCACGGCTCAGAAGGCAAGGTTTACTGGCTCACTGCAGGATTCCCAGAGTTAAACTCACATCACTAAAACCGAGCCCCAGTAACGATGCGTTTTATACCTCAGACTGCACTGTGACTGCATGTCAGTACAGTGCTAACACTTGATGGAGAGGAAAACTCTGTAATCCTCTCAGAGTGATTTGCGTGACGACGCTAACTCCCACAGATCCAGCATTGTAGGATGTTAAAGAAATAAAGGTTAGTTAGAGAAGTAAGAAGAAACTGTCACTAGATAAACTCCAGCTGCTACGATGTAGAAGACGACTACAGGCCATAATGTCTAAGCTGACCGTTACACCAACTTACTGTACGTACATCGTCACAGTCGCTGCAGTCTTGGAAACGGGCTCTCTGGATGGACCTCTTCACTTCCACAGAGAAGTTCTCAAACTCAGGCTTGACGCTGCGTAGCAAGGTCACAGTGTTCAAAGCTCTGTACGCCTGCAGAGCCTCCTTATCAAACTTGTCTCCTCGCTTCCAGGAACCGTTGCCTGGGAACGGAGATGCAACACTATTCAAAATAATGCCGTTTTTTTGTGTGTGTTTTTTTTTTACAAAAATGAATGTTTTGTATGTGTATTTTTAACCAAATCTTGTATTGAGAAAATTACTCGAGCTAAAAAGGCTAGTTTCTGAGTCACTGTTGAGACGACTTGTTGGAAACAGGAAGCTGTTGGCCTGTCATCTGTGTTCAGCGTCCTTTTTCATCAATAACATCAGAAAACTAAACTTTCCCAAATTCATTAATACACAAAATGGTCGAATCCTCGCTTCAAACGTTCGCGTAAAAAAACAGACATACTCTTAAAAAGTATCTTTACCATAAGATGTGGAGTTGAAGAGCTCAATGTTGAAGTAGATGTAACTGCCATTGGTCAGCCTCCGTCGATGTGCAGCAAGCATGATCTCTCTGACGTGGTCTGCTCCAGCACACAGGATCACAACTGCAAAACAGCACGGAAACCAGTCAATCAAAACAGCACGGAAACCAGTCAATCAAAACACTCAGAAACCAGACACACACCACTCAGAAACCAGACACACACCACTCAGAAACCAGACACACAACAATCTTTTGATGTCCACCACGCAGCAGCAAAATGCAGGCGATTCAGTGCATAAACAATATGGTCGTTGTAGTGACTACACACATTGTAGTGACTACACACGTTGTAGTGACTACACACATTGTAGTGACTAAGTCAGTACACTTGGCACTGGGTCCTGAGAACACTGTCTCTTTCCATTATGAGTGACAGGATTGAGAGGAGCTGAACAGCACTAACATGCTAATATCCAACTACCGCCTCTATGGTGTATTTCTCACTTGGTTCCCTATAAGACAGAACTTACATTACCTAAAAGCTACCACAGGCTGATCTCATGACACAGTTGGCACCCACCCTGACTGGGGGGGGGACTAGGCTTCTGTTGATCCTGAGAGTTCACTATCACACCTCAGTATTAATCTGGACTTTTCAATCAGTTTTCTTTGTCAAATCCAAATCCAAGCCCGTTCATACGAAAGCTGTTTACAGACTGAACAGAAGGGGTCAAATTCAGTACCACCCCTGCTGGTCCAAATGTTTATGCCTGGCTTGTGAGAGAACGACTGTATAGAAAACAGTAAGAGACACAGATCATTAAAGAATAGAGATGAAAGTCAGTGTCTCTTTCCTGTTTTAGATGTGCCCTCTCAATTAAATTCCTCCCTTCTCCCTGAACGAGGACCAAACATGAAGTCACGTCCATTTACCCCTAAAAGGTTCTACAGAGTTTCATCTTTAATGTAATACAATGACTACTATGCTACTGGCAACAGTCATGAAGTCCAGCCAGGAGAGAACTTTCCCTTAATAGGGGTGATGTGTAAAATGTCAGCCATCGCTGTACAGTAGGTACATTTCACAGCACCGAGCAAGGAAATCCTTTCCCAAAATATCAGCACCTCAAGCATTTTGAACTGGTGCAATAAAGCGCTTTTCCCAAGGTGTACCTGAGGAAGAAGGAGTTTTTTTTCTTTTTAAAATATTTATATATTTTAAAAACAAGCCAACAAACAACTTCTGAGGCATTTGGAAATGAACCAGTGTGTCTGGTTAATAGGGCAGATTCAGAGTGTTGCTGGAACATTCTTCACAGCTCCCAGAGGTCAGTCCAACAGCATGTGTCCTGATATATCCCCCCAGTCAGTAGGACACACTTGCTCTCAGTCCTGCCAGCTCTGTAGCAGCCTTGACTTCCAGCTAGCCTGACACACACTGCAGGCCCTGTGCCTCCCCGGCCTGTCCACGGGGCAGGTCTCTCAGCCAGCAATATTTCAAAAACCCAGGATTTTCCCTCTTGCCAGAGCGCCGACACCAGTTACAAATGAGCTGAGAAGTGAGGTGGGAGTGCAGCACACACGTCTGCAGCTCACAGAGCGTTTGTGTGCCCTGGGGCTGCTGTGGCATAGCGCTGGGGGGCACTATGCTAAATAGGACGGCTGTTTGTGCCAACCTGTTCTGCTGCCACTCATGAAATGAGGATTTCTGGACTTTCTCTGGCCGTGCATGCTGGGAAGGGAGAGGAAGGGGGAGCTGCAGTAGAGTAGGGGGGCTGGAGCAGGGAGGGGAAATATTCCCCATTCTATACATCCCTGTCTCAAACCACAGTTATTTACTTTGAAATGTCAGAATTACAGAGGGAGAAAACGTATATGACGTCTGTGCAAAATAAACATTCATTGAGAAACTTTAGTTTCTCATACAAAAGCAAGTGGATCAAAAATGTTGTTCACTGATGCATTTCATCTGTGTACATGGCTGGAAAAGCCCATCCCTGTGAATGTGTGCATGTGCACGCCTTCCCTGTGAGCGTGTGCATGTGTTGTGCATGTGGTGTACATGTGATGTGCACGTGGCGTGCATATGATGTGCATGTGCATGCCGGCCCTGTGAGAGAGTGCATGTGCCCCCTGTGGCTCCGAGCTGGGACTTGGCATGTCTACCTCACACAGAAGTGAAATCAGGTCATTGTCTTTCCCTCCCAATCAAAGACCAGCTTTAGGGAAGCTTGTTCCAGAGTGCTTAGTCCTCAGAGCATAGCAATTAATAAAAACAATCTGTATAGAGGTCATTTCCAATGCATATTGTTGCATGAAGAAGGGTTTACTTTTGCATTTCTGTATCAGATGCAAGCAGATGTTTGTGATATGGCATGGAAGTTCACTATACAATTTCACCTCTGATTTCAGCACTGATTTTCCTCAGCCACAAGCTAAATCTGTGTTAGCTCTTGTCACTAACACTTGCTTAGTTTGAGACGTTTTAGAGATGGTCTGTGAGCTGTACAGACAGCTTTACTCAAAGAATGCTTCCTGCGTGGGTCGCTATGTCTCCAGTGCCCTGAGGACAGTGAAGTAGACAGCTATGAGGACAGGCAGCTCTGAGGACAGGCAGCTCTGAGGACAGGCAGCTCTGAGGACAGTAGAGTGGACAGCTCTGAGGACAGGCAGCTCTGAGGACAGTAAAGCAGACAGCTCTGAGGACAGACAGCTATGAGGACAGACAGCTATGAGGACAGTAGAGTGGACAGCTATGAGGACAGACAGCTCTGAGGACAGTAAAGACAGCTATGAGGACAGACAGCTCTGAGGACAGACAGCTATGAGGACAGACAGCTATGAGGACAGTAGAGTGGACAGCTCTGAGGACAGACAGCTCTGAGGACAGACAGCTCTGAGGACAGACAGCTCTGAGGACAGACAGCTATGAGGACAGACAGCTCTGAGGACAGACAGCTCTGAGGACAGTAAAGCAGACAGCTCTGAGGACAGGCAGCTCTGAGGACAGACAGCTCTGGGGACAGTAAAGACAGCTATGAGGACAGACAGCTCTGAGGACAGACAGCTATGAGGACAGACAGCTATGAGGACAGACAGCTCTGGGGACAGTAAAGACAGCTCTGAGGACAGACAGCTCTGAGGACAGACAGCTATGAGGACAGACAGCTATGAGGACAGTAAAGCAGACAGCTATGAGGACAGGCAGCTCTGAGGACAGACAGCTCTGGGGACAGTAAAGACAGCTATGAGGACAGACAGCTCTGAGGACAGACAGCTATGAGGACAGACAGCTATGAGGACAGTAAAGCAGACAGCTATGAGGACAGACAGCTCTGAGGACAGACAGCTCTGAGGACAGACAGCTATGAGGACAGACAGCTATGAGGACAGACAGCTCTGAGGACAGACAGCTCTGAGGACAGTAAAGCAGACAGCAGGTCCTGTTCTATGTATGCCAAGGAAGCCTGAACAATGTTACCTGTTGGTTTCAAAGCTGTGCACTGTGGATATTCCTGTCAGCTCAAATGATTACATTTGAATCGTCAGGAAGATTTGGTTCAAAGCTGTGCACTGTGGATATTCCTGTCAGCTCAAATGATTACATTTGAATCGTCAGGAAGATTTGGTTCAAGGCCCAGATCCATCACGGTAGTGTTGGTGATGGCTCTGGAAATGACCACATCACTCCTTAAATCATCTGATGATTAAGCTGAGGGGTGGTTACAGCTTTCAGGTGTTGTGTAGCTGCAGTGTCTAGGAGACTGCACCCACGGATGTTTGTGTTTTTAATATCAAGGCTGTCGTCTACGTTCAGTGACCTGCCACGGGCGAGCAACATGTTGGAAATGGAAAGATAACAACAATGCTCTGATAATAACTGAAAGCAAAGCAGAAACGACGTCAGCGCTCGTTGGAAAAAGTCCCAATGACGTCTCTCGTCTTCACGATCCTTCCCAAAAGGTGACCCCAGGCTGCTACAATCCTCCTACTCTGCTGGGCTGTAACGCCATCGGCTCATGCTGGAACAGCACAGGGAACATGTCATAGATTCCCTTTGTAAAGCGTACACCTGTAAAATGTTGAGCTGATTTTCCAAAACAAGGAGCGAGGAGGATCACATTTTCCCTGAAATGTAATCAGACTTTGGTGTCTTTCTGCTTGTGTTTCTCACATATGGTCTTGGTTTTGCTTTTGAAATACCCCAACATGCCTCTATACAACAGCTAGCTATACATTCAAACGTATGACATAACATGATGATAGCTATGAATACCCTACGGTTGGGTACTTGGGTATTTGTGGGTTTTGTGAGTGACAGAATGATGGATGATATTCCACAATACTTCAACTGCCTTGATAACCACCAAGCTAAGAAGGCAGGCTTCAAGGAAATATGTAGGGCCCTATGTGTTTTCATGACCCAAAAAATGTTGGGGGTGTATTGGTTAGATAATCAGGAGTAAAAAAAAAGAAGAAAAAAGTTAAAGATCTTTTAAATCATAGTAAGATGGTTAATCATAAGTAAAAGACTATGACACTAGCCAACAGACAGATATTTACACCCTGGTAACTGCAAACGGGCAGATAGAGAGGCTGGAACCGATGCAGTGTAATCGCTAATTAAGAGGCAGGATTATCGTTTGCCCTTGAATGACACTTGTCAGCACAAAAGACCCATCAAATATGCGCTGATGTAGGCAAATACTTTCTCCTCTCCGCCCTTAAATTGCACAATCCTCATAGTAGAAAACTCTGTAATAACCCTCTCACCATGGCCCTGGAAACCCCCTAATCCTCTCACCATGATCCTGAAAACCCCCTAACCCTCTCACCATGGCCCTGAAAACCCCCTAACCCTCTCACCATGATCCTGAAAACCCCCTAACCCTCTCACCATGGCCCTGAAAACCCCCTAACCCTCTCACCATGGCCCTGAAAACCCCCTCACCCTCTCACCATGGCCCTGAAAACCCCCTAACCCTCACATTGAAGTGGCTTACATGCTTGGAATACTAATTCCAATGCCATTTCGTGGCACTGCACTATTTAGCATGTATAATATATGCTAGTTTATTCAGCAAGTTTGTTTGATACACAAAAAAGCCAACAGAAACTAATAGAATGTCTGTATTGTTACGCAACAACATGGTCATCAGTCTCAAAGGCCCCACTGCAAAATGACTTAATTTTCTGCTCTTTGTTTGTGTGGATGAGACGTATTTTCCCTGCCCGAGGTAAAAAAAAACAACTAAAAAAAATAATAGAAGCAGATCAAAGGGTATTAAGATGTCTGTGAGTTGTATCTGCCTAAAGGGTTGAATGCGAACTGCAAGTACACCTTTTGATATCTGGATCGAGTGCACAAGTATAAAGTATTTTTTGTGACGTAATAGCGTAGGTCAAGGTTTTACAATGTCAAGTAATGGACAGTAGATTAATGCTGAGGCGTTTAGGATGTTAACCAACCTGGTATATCTAGAGGTTGGTGAGGTTGATGACGTGTATGTGCAGGCTTAGAAATGACGGACGTCCAGTCCTTCATACAGACGTAGTCATCTCATTTAACGAATTGCTGAAGTGTTTGTTAGATCTTAATAAGATGTTGCTTATTTCAGATCAGGTCAATGATGTTTCCATGTAGAAGGAAGCTACTACACATGACCACTTAGTCCATCTTCAAATGTAATAAACAGACTGTCCAGTAAATCATATCTGTAACGACGCCCCCAGGGGAGGGTGGTGTAGAGGTGGGGAGGGTGGTGTAGAGGTGGGGTTATGTAACCACATCTCTGAGAAGAGGGGGTGTAGAGGAGAGGGGAGGGGAGGTGAGGAGGAGAGGGGAGGGGAGGGGTTGGGAGGAGAGGGGGTGTAGAGGAGAGTAGAGGAGAAGAGAGAAGAGGGGAGGGGAGAAGAGAAGAGGGGAGGGGAGAAGAGAAGAGGGGAGGGGTGGCCCTGGGCATCTATCCTCTGGTGTTTCCAGCTTGAGGTCACAAGTGAAAATTGACTTTCTATGTTGTATATTTCTGTGTCAATGGAATGCTGGGAATCTGTCATCTCCACAAGCTGAGGAGATAAAGGGCAGTTTGAACAGCAGGCTAATCTGCTGACACTTTGGCAGAGCCAACAGCAACAGTGGCAGAGACGAGTGACCCTCCTCCTCCCCTTCCACCCCAGAGAGCAAGCGCATTCTTTGGCAAGACGGCTATGCCAGGGGCAGGGGGCAGGGGGCAGGGGGTGTTCAAAAAGCAGGAAAAGGGATCAACGTGTGATAGACAGGGCGCTTGATGTTGTTGTTTGTGTGGATGCAGGTGCTGATGTGTGTCCTTATGGGACTTGATGTGGCTCTGAAAGGCTTCAAATCAGCCCTCAAGCACTGATAAGGAGAGAAGGGAGGGACTTGTGACATGTTGGAAGGAGTTTAAGGAGTCCCGAGTCTGTTGAGGAAGCCTGGCTGAACAAGAAGAGGGACAGACACTAGCAGAGTAGTGGGGAAACCATTTCAAACCTATTCACCTGGGTTACATCTGTGTTATGAGACTATTGATGCAGGTTCTACAAAACAGCCTTGGTGGAGCCTGTACTGTAGATTTACAGCCGTTTGTAAGGTTGATAAATGTGCTATTGAATGTTGAACATGTTATCAGTGAAGACAGCGTCGACTATAATTGACCAATTATCACTCGTCAAGACAAGTATCCATAAGTAACTATGGCAACTGGCTAGTTGCACCTGTTTCGGCACGACATGCATATTTATTTGTCTCTTACTTGATTACAACTATATTCAGAGTCAATACACCTGCTTAGTGCAGTTATGACCCACGACAGCTTTCAAACAACTTGTCAGGCTAACGGTGTCGTAATACGTGTTTTGTTTGTCAAAGTAAAAAAAAAAAGAGAAAAAAAATCTGCAAACAAACTTCAGCTGGGTAGACACAGGGTGGGTTAACTGACCTCAAATTCCACAAAGATTCCTCACATGCCAAAAAGTCTTTGGCTGGATTATGACATTGGAGACTACCTGTAATTATTTGGACAAAAATATTTCCTCTTGAAAAAGACGCGTGCAACAAGTGGATAAAGCCACCTTATCTACGATGCAAGTACAAAACGAATACGCTTACTAAAATACATTTTTAAACGTGCTATTCTGAATGTAATTGCTCACCTTCGCTCTCGTAGATAAATTTGATGATCTCGTCTGTGTACAAGCGCTCTTCTTTGGGGAAAATTGGGAGGCTGTTAATGTTGTACCCCTCCATCGTCAGAATGCTGTGTACCCCTTCCACCGTGAAGTAACAATTTCGCTCCATTTTATCGTCCTCGTATATTAGAAGGGCGTCTTTCCAGTTGAAATGGTGAAACATTGCGGAGAACGTTTCTGCCATTTTCAGGTACGAAGGAGAAACTCGGGTTAAGTGTGAGTATTCTCTAGTCTTATTGCTGAAGCCGGTGGCCAGCGCGCCGGCTGTTATCACGGGAATGTTCCAATGAGATGCCATCCGTATCACCGGCGCGGCAGCATACTCGCACACCGGACCGAGAATCAAATCCGGTTTTTTCCCGCACGACCGATCCACGAGCGTAAATATAGCCTCATTGCCACAATCAGAGTTTTCATAGTGAATATTAAAATTAAGTCCAGAATACTGCCCTCCGGCGATTTTCAGTGTCTGCCTTGCATATTCAATAGCTGGTGTTACTCTTGTAAGAGAGAAAATGTGGGAATTATTTTGGGGCAACATCACCAATACTTCTATGTCCTCAGTTATGGTTATTGTCCAAACAGGTGGAAAGATAAGCCAGAGGTACAAACACAATGACATGAAGCCTAGCATCATGATGTTTCTGTCAGAGGACTATGAACACTAATGCAATATTGGATTTGCAATTCGTTTTCTCTTTCCAAGTTAACTGCTCCCTGCAGTTCACAGGTAAATGGCAAAATGTAAAAGGCTCCGTTGTAAAAAAACAAAACAAACCTATGTAATATCTGTTTCTTTCTGTATGAATGAAAATGGCAAAGTGTCTGCTAAGTTCCCCACAGCAGTCTTCTCCACTTGTTCAAAATCCCCCTCTATTTCCCCCACTAATTCTCCTGTTTCCTCGGTAATTCCTCTTGTTTAAATATGGTAACTAACCAGCCAGCTACCACACGCGCTGGCTCCAGGGTGGAATTTTGAAGCATCTTATTATTATTCCTGCGTCATCTGAGCGGGGACCACCTCCTTCTTAAAGCTACATGTCTGTTTTAAAGACAAAGTCAGGAATTGTGCTTCGCCCACCGCTCAGCAATAAGGATTTTCACAGTTAGACAACGGCAGACCATCTACAGACCGGCGTCGTATAAAACGCGAGTGGGGGGTTTGCAGAACTTTATAGATTTTCTTTTAAAAACGAATCACAAACTATCATTCACAATAAAGAGCAATAATTGCCTTTCGTACTCGAGAAGTTTCAGACAAATTGAGGTAGTAGACTATCTGATTTGTGCAACGTTAATGCCCAATGCCACAGAAAACTAGATGCATTGATCGCGTGCTCTTTTTTCTAAAATATATCATATTTAAGGTTATGGTAGTTGAAGCAGTGTATTAAGTGAGTACAGAAATGAACTGAATTAATAAATCGTCGTGGCGCACAACGCTATACTGCGTTCAGAACAGGCTTAGCGGAGCGCCATCTGGTGGAGGTGAACGGTGCAGACACAAATACAAGCGCGGTTAGGTCGTGCCACACAAAATACTTTATACAGGTTGACACTTACAACGTTTAAAATTTGCGTTGTTGTCGCTGTGTCGTATCTGCACGAAATATATATCGTATGTCCAAACGGAGTTCCTTCACATACACTGCATTCAACTGGCTGCAGATACTCAGAGTATTTGAAGTTAGTTGACCCGGGCCAAATAATTATTCGCACTTGCCATAGCCAGAAATAAATTGAGTCTGAGTGACGCATATGGATAAAGTGTCTGATTGGTGGAGAGAAATGGTTGAAGGAACTCAGATATGATTAGTCGTGCTGGATGAACGGGAAATTTACGGACAATTATTTATAACGTCAACGCCTGCTTCAACAAGCCTCTCTTAAATGTATCCAGTTAAATAACAACCTCTTCTCCACGTCACTTTGAAATGGCCCATTTGCTCCTACGCCACTTCTATTCATTGATAAACAGGCCAACGTTGTGTACCAGTCACAAACCACACCTGAAACCATTACATTATTAAAAGACCATGAATAAGGACCATTGATGCAATGCTAGGCACTTAGCACTTCCAAATGACAAATTCAGGTGCAATTTGAAGATATTTTGCAATCTGGGCCATTCATCTTTCAGTAGCTTCTCGCTACAAGTCAAGTTGTTAGCTGTGTGACCGTCTGAGGGATGTCGTTTAAACACTAACGTCTGATCAAGTTCACAGAGACAAAAGTGACATGCCAGAATCTAGTTCAGTTCTAGTGTCCAGTCCACAGACCTTCTGAGACAGTGCATGCTGTATAATTCTGTTTGTTAATTTAATATTGGTTCTGGGTTTATGACAGCAGCTCCTGTAATTGAGACCATCTGTCAGGAGCACCAGGGGTGTGTGTTTTGTATTAATGCTTTATGTACTCGGTTAATGTCCTCGTCGCTTCCAGCTCGCAGCTCCTAGCTCGCAGCTCCTAGCTCTCGCGGTGATGATCTGGTCCACAGCCGTCACATGGTACTGGTCCCTGACGAGACAAGGCCTTAACACTAAACCCAAAGACAAGACTGATACACAAGACCTAAAGACATGATCTAAAGACATGATCTAAAGACATGACCTAAAAACAAGGTCTAAGGACCAGACCCATCTTACATTATCCAGAAAGGCTGCTTAGATACAGGATTACCCAGTCACCCCCATGATAGTCTTGGGGGAATCGATCTGACACATTGTGGACCTCACAGGGGACTACAAGTAGTTCATACAGTACCACATCCTAGTTCAAACCTTCTCATCGCACGCACGGACAAGACAGAAACGCCAGGAATCTTACTAACAGGAATCAGTACATTAAAATGGGCAAAAAAAAGAAAAACCAACCGTTTTTTTTGTCCACACTTGCAAATCTGGAAAACGAAGTCAGTGGGTGTGATTTGTAAGAAGTTGTTATGTAAACGTTCTGTCACTTAGGCAATTTCCACTGAGCAAACATCCCCACTCCTCAGTGGGAGAGAGCATGATGTAAACTCTTTGCTAGAATAACTTCTACCGTAGTTTCAGACCAGCAAAAACATTTCAGGAAACCTCTTTGTAAGGTTTATGTTTCAATCCTTTAAGAGGTAGCGAAATCTAATTAAGGTTAGACCAGTTAACCTTGGCAAGAGCCTAATACCATAGTCTGAATCAGAATCGGTTTTATTCACCATGCAAGATATACAAGCACAGAATTTACTGTGGCAGGGAAGTGCAAACATAGAACATATATGAAACATAATGCAGGTAGAAAAATCTTTTAAAAATATATTATAAAAATCTTTTTCAATAACAAATAAGATAAAAAGTGGACACACTGTTAGTTGTAGCTCAAATCAGTATTACACACTGTGTAACATCCAACACAAAACATGTCAAACTAAAAAGTCATCCTTTCCCCCAAATAGTTATCGGTTGGGACAAATATCCATGTTTTGTATATCGCTGCTCAGACAGCACCTATGTGGTGATGACAGCTTGTGATTTCTTTTAAGCCACCATGAATTGCATCGAATGCAGGTTTCAAATGAAGCTACCCCAGGGTGAAGTGTGAGATCACTGCTCGCAGACTATCAGGGTTTCCACGGACAGGGCGTGCGTCGAAGTACGATGACTTAGCTGCACTCTCGATGATGAATGAGAAGCGCAGGAAGCCAATTATACAGTGTCCATTACCCTTAAGAAACTGCAGATAAATGACAAGGCAGCTCTCCGCCTATCACTGGCCCATTACCTAATTAGAGTGGCCCAGATGCATTGTGGGAATGCGCTAGGACTGTGTCTTGTTGCCAAGTTGATTTGATAGACCTCATTACTGGCTGGTGAGGAGGGAGAAAAAATGAGCCACTGTCTGATGGATGGTGACAGTAGAGGGAGTGAGACACGGCAGGATATCCAGTTTAATTTCCCTCCAAATGACAACGTATGAGGGAATCATCTCCATGGAAATGAAACACCCTAAATCCAACAGTGGAAGCATTGTATTAGTAAATCCTCAAATTATGTTCAATTCAGTGGAGAGGTATTATGCGAATGATTCTGCAATGATTGTATTAATAAGCATTATGATTGATGTGTTGCCTGAGTATTACCAACGATTAGACTTAAATATGGTTTCGAAGATTAAAAGAAAAAACTGTAAGTAAAAAGGCGTTTATGTTCCTCTCCTGCCACCTGTTGGTTATCTGTTGTAATTACATCCAGTAGCAGGCCGATTTTTCTTTCACAAAACCCTTCTGCAAATAACTGTAACGTGTGTGACATTCTGCTATAATTATTTCTGTAGTTGAATAATATTAATAATGATAGTATCACAGGTACCTTGAAATAACAAGATTCTGCCTGGTGCAAAATAATAGCACACGATTTAAGATTAAAAATACAAAAATATTAAATCCAAATGCACATGGATAAATAACCCGATCTTTCCCTTATCTATTTAAATTTTCGTACTCACAAGGTGACATGCAGCACATTAACAGCAAGACAGGGTGTATAGTTGAAAGACAAGAGAGTGAGACAGTGTTGAATGAAGAGACGAGTGCAGAGGTTAGTCTGAACGTATTCTTCCAAGAAATGAAACAGCCGTGGCAAAATAAATTAAATTAGCCTGAAAAGTGCATCTCAACAAAGAATAGACCCGAATGTATTATGGAAGAGATGACCCTTCCCAACTAATGAGTTTGTCATCGTTAGCAGAGGAAGGGGCCAGCGTGTGACAGCAGCGTGATGATTGATTCTGCACGGGGTCCCTGGAGGTTAATCATGGATGATGCTGAGGGGAAAATACACTGATGTTGTGTCCGAAGTCAATATCTTCTCAACTGAAACACGCTGGGTGGGAATCCGTCCTTGTACCGTGGTACCCCGCTAACGAGCTTATTCAAGGGTTATCGCCGTGTTTTATCAGCGGATCAACCCGAAGGAATGCATGTTTGTTGTGTAAAAAAAAAAAGAGGAGAAAATTAACAGGAAGCTACGAAAACTGTTTCCTGTCTCACAGTGACTAGATTTGTTTGCTCGTGTATTTCCTAACAGTTTCCTGATTAGGGTTTTGTGGATATTTAGTTGGTTATTTATTTGATAACAGGCAAATAAAGACTTCGTCAGCCGTTTTGTTTTGGAAATTAGGGAACGAAGAGATATGGAACTACAGATAACGGCCTTCACATTCCAAGATCTAATTAGACTTCAGGTCTTTGAAGGTCATGTCAAGATTATTCTGGAAAACCAGCGTGAGCAGACGCAGATTCTGTAGCTGTTGTGTGTCATTTTGCTCAGAGCAACATGCAGACACAACCATCAAAGTCGCACCAAGTCACCTTGTGATAGACCCATGATATGTTTCACACACACACACACACACACACACACACACTGTCGTTCAAAAGCTATAAAAATCTGTTGGACAATCTATTTGACATGTTACCATTTCAATGTGGTTGATCAATATTGCTGTTCTTGATTGTATGAGCTTGTTGAATGTTTTCCAGCGCCCATCCAATAAATCCACGAACGGCTAATTCATCTAAACGAACGGCTAATTTATCTAAACTAATGGCTAATATACACGAGTATCAAATAAAAGATCAAGCAAACTGGACATATTGTCATATTTGTAGAATGCCATAGATCACTTCTATGAATAACAAACATTTTGAAACACGATGGAATCCATATGTTCACTGGATAATAGATGCGTTGTTTCTTGCTATGGTTGATGATACCTTATCCTTCTACTGTCCTATCAACAACGATATCCTTGTCTGTGTGTTTGAGCAAAGTTGACTTAAAATGTGTACAAATCACAGTCGGATACAGGCCTACAGTTGACTTAATGCCATAGACGCCCCGGCAGTGACAGTCTGTAATTCTAAACCTACCTGTGCATCCTTTTAAAGCTGTTTACCTAAGTGGCGATGCGATGTGCCACCATTACAAACACGTCCCACGATGCGCTGTTATACAAATGAATAACTTGTCCTGATTTTGAAAACAATCGAGCCTATTGTAAACACAGCGCGGCGATGAACAGTCATTCGCTTTTGCTTGTTGAACATTTTCTGTTCAGTACCTCCCAGTAAAAGTCAGGTTGAGTCACTTGATGGAGTAATGGCGTCAAAGAGTTGTTGTATGGGACTTTAGGTCACTCTTAACAACATGATTTGTTCGATAACGACTGTTTTCAGTTTTGGTTGCGTTGTACACGTGTACTGACTGGAAACTAAGGCACTGCAACCCACCTCCTACTCCAACATTGTTGATGAAAAGTGTGATAACTGCAGTTTACTATAAATGAATACTGTCATTAATAGTTATAGAATTTTCCAGTGCCGTTTGCATTTTGTGCTCGACACAGAATGGAAGTTTCCAAATGGGTTGTTGTGTTGTGTGTGAAAGGAGTTATTTATTCATCCCGCAGCGAAGAAGATAAAAAATTTAAAAAAACATGGCCAGCAGAATTTTTGTGTGAGGTTGTCTCAACCATTTATTTTTGTGAAAGTTACTTGTAATTAATTTTTATTTTGTTGAAACACAGTTGTTACTGTTGTTAAAAATCTGATGAACTGGTGGAAACCGACCGGCAGGTAGCGCTGTTTCACTGTAAACCCCATGGCTGTAGATCCCTCAACATTAGCGAACTCTAAAGCCGAGGACCACCCATAAAGTCAAGTATGCGAAGATGAACCTAGAAGGTTCTGGGATCAATCTTGCAGACAACGGTTGAGTAAATAAAAAGCTTGTGGCTTGACAGTTATCCGTGTTGCCATGAAATCAAATGTTCACACATTTGCACAGATACAATCAAACACCCTTAATATCACTGGACACAAATGGAAATAGTATCTATACAAAGTTATTTACTTAAAAAAATGTATCTGGATTTACTACGCAGGCTTCCGAATGTTAGTTGTACTTCAAAGACTTGGAACAGAAAACAGTGACGTTCAGTTTAGCATCATAACTGTAGGTGTTATTCACTCTCCAGGTGTATGAATCCATAACCCTGGATATCCATGTAAGGAGGCTCCCAATCAAGGAACGAACCATCTCTGCTTCTACCCAGGGTCTGTAGAGAGACGTCCAGTTTTAGACTAATCAGCACCTTCTTATGAAACCACCAAGTACAACATTGAGTCTGAAACAGCGATTCACGCAGCACTTCATGAACACGTAAACAGGTTGCATAGTCGCATGCAACATTTTGGTAGCCAGAGTTTTGGATTGAATGTCTTTGATCAACAACAAATAAAGCTGCTAAATGTACAGTTGCACATATACGCATACATATGGAGACATCAGTTAGACATATATTAAAACCCTTTCAAAGGGGGGGAAAAAACTAAATTATTCCTTCAGCGAAAATCTTATTACCTCTTTGTTGAGCGTTATTGTGAATTTAGACCAGTAACACAGGTCTACCAGAGGGCGTAGCTTCGAAATAGCAACAACAAGGTCAAGGAACAGGTCATGATCCAGTATCAGGTAGATTAACCCTCCTGTTTGAGCACCATGTGAGCTTGCTAGAGACATCATATTTATAACAGGCTGCTCAATTAGCTTCACTGGATACTAATAACTTAATGGAATTGCTTGCCCACATGACTCTAAGGTGGATCCTTATAGGGGGAGGGAGTAACACAGTATTAGAAGGAAATGAGATGAGTTTAACCCGTGTGGATTCAAAACACGGCATTGCATGGCGTTTCTAGTTGTTGTTTTCCTCAGTGATAAATGAGTCATCATAGTTTTGAGCTTGTGTGCATAATAGTGTAATGGTCACCACACTGGGAGATCATGGCTGAGCTTGTGTGTATAATAGTGTAATGGTCACCACACCGGGAGATCATGGCTGTTCGGGTTTCACAACTAAATCGTAATGCTCATTAACAGACATGTTCTCACCAGTATAATGAGACCTTGTGATTTATCTGAATGCTTTTATGTCCTTCAGTCACAAAACTCGAACGTTCCTATGATCTGGGTAGCACTAACCCTAGCTATGTTGAAAAATATCTTGTTCTTGCCTTTGGCAGATTCATCAAACTCAGACGTACATTTGTAGATTGGTTTCCCTGTTCAGAGCAGAGGCCCTGACAGTGTTAACGTGACATGGTTTTAGGATGGAAGTGTGAAGAGCCAGACAGAAGATTCTAACTGGAAGTCCATTTTCTAACTTGTAATTACACACACTGTTTTCAATGATCGTGCAGTATCTGGCTGTGGATGAAAGCTGCTAGGTGCAAAATGAACCCATCTAAATGCATTTTGAGGTTATTCTTCATCCAGCCGTTTATCTCCTGGTCAAAACAACAAAAAAATAACACGCAAAACATTTTCAAAAAGCAAATGCGAGCTCCTGAACAACCGACATAGGTTCCTCTCCTCAACACAGACTTGGTTCGTTTTTTGATGATTATCAATTTGTTCCCGAATCATATAAGGATTGTAGCTTTAATTGTGGAGTCATTATGGTAAATGCAGGGTAATTGCAGGGTTTATAGCAATTATACATCCCACAGATGCCTTGATATATATCTACAGCTCACCATACCATTCCTTCCACTAAGGGTGTAATTTTATAAGTTAAAAGGCAATTTAGTTAGAATCTCTTGTGGTTTTTAAATTTAAAGGGTTTGGAGAGACTAACTGTACTGTACATTAAAAAAAAGAAATGTTTCTTAAAGCTGAATTTTGAAATACACAGTACAATTGGCTCTTTCGACACCAGGAGAAGTATTTGATTCGTGTTTTTGCGTTAATGATGGTCTAATATTGCAACAACAACAGCAAAAAGACAAAGAAAAGAGTGTAAATGAACAAAGAACAATACGATTCATAGCCTGATTCAAAGAACAATACGATTCATAACCTGATTCAAAGAACAATACGATTCATAGCCTGATTCAAAGAACTATACGATTCATAGCGTGATTCAAAGAACAATACGATTCATAACCTGATTCAAAGAACAATACGATTCAAAGCCTGGTTCCTTTTTGTCCCTGTGGGACCCAAGCTGAAGAACAATGACACATCGTCACACAGTTTTATAGACAGAAAATGTATCTTTTAAAACTGTGATTTTGAAAGGAGACAAGGTGATGTACACTGCAAGCTATCCCTGTTTTCCTTCCATGCTTGAGCTATTGGTTTTTATACTTACATAGTTTGGTTATGTACCGTACATGTCTACGTTCCTTTTCATCCCCTTGGTTGCAAGACGGTGAGTATGTGCGTTGAGAAATACACCTATAACATCAGTATAATAACAGAATTAAACCTATAACATTAGTATAATAACAGAAATACACCTATAACATCAGTATATCACAGGAATACACCTATTACATCAGTATAATAACAGAAATACACCTATTACATCAGTATAATAACAGAAATACACCTATAACATTAGTATAATAACAGAAATACACCGATAACATCAGTATATAACAGAAATACACCTATAACATCAGTATATAACAGGAATACCCCTATAACATCAGTATATAACAGGAATACCCCTATAACATCAGTATAATAACAGACATGGTGTGGCTTGGTGGATCTCTTCATCACAAAGACACCATTTCCCTTCTCCTGCTGCCCAGCCTTATAACAAGACATATCATGTTTCTGTCAGATGAGGCTGCAGTGGAACTAATGAATATCAATGTTCCAGTGCCCATGAAGAATTAAATAGAGTAACTGAAACAGACATCATCTCAACTACATTTCCAACACATTCTTCCCCTTATATGACAGTCAGAATTATAAAATGCCATAACCTTCAGTGTTAAACCTCCACGTCGTAGTGCCAGGTCAGTTATTGTATTCAGATGCACCCCTTATCAAATGAGAGTGTTTTTATTTATGTGGCTAGCTTATTTCAAGAACTATCAGTTTTGTCCCAAGTGATCATGAAAGTGAGGTCGACAGCGTTTGAAAAACATTTCTGTTTGAGCTGGAACTTGAGTTAATGAAGCCATCCGATATTAACAAGAGATCTAAATAGAAAGGGCTTTTTTCCCCTTTAATTACAGTGAATCAATTGACTTATAACTGACTGAGAATATAAATAGTCGTTACAGTTCTTTATAACTTCACATAAACACAGGGCATATTTCCAGGCTCGATTTACGGGCGAAGACCCGAAGGCGCAATCTGCTAATTTAACATAACAAGTGCCTAGCTATTCAATAATCTTCATAACCATTAACATTAAGCTTATGTTTAAACCTATTGTCAATTAACCTAGGCTATAACAGCGTGTATCAACTAGTTTTCTTCGCAGCAGTCACAGGGGCGATTTTAGCATCACCTGAAGGGATTTAGTCTATAAAGCAATTCGGTAAATATTAACTGCAACAAATTTAATGTTACAATTCAAGAAGTAGACCAATGTTTTATTAATCGAGGCGACGGCAGTCTTGGTTGTTAAGATTCTTTCGTTCTCTCTGAATGTTAAACTTTATTTTCTTGTCTGTCAGTCGACCCTGCCCTTAATATTTACCATTCCATTGACGTGTTGTTAGCAAATGGTAGCACAAGGGCTGATCTCTCGCCTAAAGAGGTCACTCAGTCTGCAGTTCCCACTTGTTGCCAAAAGCTTCGGGGCTTCAAGACTCGCAGCGAATATATTTTCAACGGGTTATTTCTTTTAAATCGAGACGCACACCTCGATGTTGAATCAGGAATTCACCCTGACATAAAGAGGACATAGTTTTGAACTGTTTTGATATTTAGATTAATCTGACAGGAAAAGCATGGTTGATAACAGTTTAGCTACTAAATCTGCTTTGGTGAGTATAATGTTTTTGGGGGGTTGTGTCTATTGTCATTATGATTTTATATGCCTTTATGATGTTTTTGTTCACTTAGGCTCATTTAGTAAAATTACGGCGACGGTTCCCTACTTTTCACGTGTTCGCAGATAAGTGTAAGATAATATTGCGCTTTAGCGCACGGAATACATGGGAAAACGTGGCGCTCTATTACACCACCGATACGATAGTGTTACGGTAATTCACGTTCAGTTAGAGTAATTCTATCTCGAGCGCTTTTAAGTTGATTTATAAGGAATAAAAGCTATGTTTTTGCTCACTATCTGACAGACTGAATGTTGGTGCTGACAATAATCACGTCAGTTCTGTCCATGGGGTTTGCTCTTACATTAGCAACAAGTTTTTAAAAGTTTGTAAAACAAGGTTTTAACAGTTTTATGCTTTTTTTAAAACACCCTATTCCATCTTTACTTTACAGCAAGCTGCGTTCTCCGCGAGCAACATTCCGCTCCTCGTGTCCTCCGCCTCTACACACAGTCCCTTCTCCGGACCCCAGGCCCATCAGACCAGCGGCGGCATGAAGCTCGAGGCGGTCATGGAAAACCTCCAGCGACAGCAGGCGGCACGGCTTGCGCTCGAAGAGAAGCTTCGACAAGCAGAGAAAGAGAAAGATATCCGTTCCATGGTTGAGTCGCAGATACACCAACAAGCCCTCGCTTTCCGTCATTACCAGGCGGCAGTTCGTGGCGCGTTCGTTGCCAACTCGTCTTCAGGGATGAGTACCGCCGAGCGGCAGCTCGCTCTCCCGCACCTGGACGCCCGTAGGCATTCTGAGCGAGCCGACGACTCGGACATGGACGATGAAGAAGGCACGAGAGGCATCGATGATAACCACCGGGATATCGAGGGAGATGACATGGAAAACGAAGGGGTCCTGGATGATGAGGATGATGATGAGGATATGGAGGGGGCATTGAGCCACTACCAGCCCCGCCACCCAATGCACCCCGGCGCGGGACACTCTCCAAAGAGCACCGCTGCGCATCTGTTGTCCCGAGCCCCGCCGTCCTTCCCCGCGCCCCGGCAGTCCGAGTCTCCGGGTGGGTTGGTATCGCAAGCACAATCGCAGCACCACGAGTGGACGTACGAGGAGCAATTCAAACAGGTAAGGTGGAATTAGTTTGAATCAGATGGATGTATCTGAAGTACTAGTTCTACTAAAACGACTTATTTCACGATAACAACCTATACCCCGCTTTTTAGCTGAGAAATGTAAACCCCCCAGCAACTAAAAGAGAAAAGTATTACAAACTCACTGGACAGTGAGCGTCTTGCTATCGAATTGATCACTGTACTCTTATTTACACATTAGACTCGGTAAGCTGGTAAACCACATGCATTGTCCAAGCCTTTTAGTAACCATGTCAGGATTATATGATCGTGGACAAAACTTTTAGTTTTCCCAGTGCACTACTAATCCATAGATAACACCATTTTAAAGTATGTAACGTTGGTATGTATCTTTTACCGGTTGTATGAATGCTTCCTAACATTAAATAACTATTGTAACAATTTAAGATTTCGGTAATTTAACAATGAATCAACATAATGTTGTATTCATATCAAAGTTCTTAATATTCTCATATTTGAGTCCAAACTGCTTTGATCTGCATCCCTGCTTGGATAAATGAGCCACTATGTTGTTAGAGATCACACATGTCTTCACTAAGTCGTTTCATAGTAGAATTGTTGTACTTTTCTTATTAATAACCAAAGGATTGAAAAGACCATGAGGCTTTACTCCAACACTAGACCCTCACGTTGTTTCAACTGACTTTGTCAATCAGTTACACAAAACAGTTAGACGTCAGATAATCATGAACAATATTTTTGTGAAATAGATAAGATTGCGATCAAGAAGTTGTGCATTGCGTAGACTGTAGCATTATGTGCTAGCAGTTATCTTCAATGGCCTATCTATATCACTACTGCCACCAAATATTCATACACACAATTACATCCAGTATTGGATTATTGTAATCCACAAGAGACAGATTTTGTAGAGTGAAGTCCGACCTGTATCCTAAGTGTTTGTGTGCATACATGGATGGAGATGTCATTCTTTATTTATAACGAATCGTTTAGAGACATCCCCAGATGTAATGTGCGCATTAGGGATTGCATTAGCGCATGCATTTAAGTAACTCGATGCATGTAAATGCAATTCAGACAGGCAGAACAGAAATAGTCTTCACAGAAGGATCAGGCAGTAGAATGACTTCATTTGACTTGTGTGTACATAGCATGTTCAGTTCAAGGCGTGTTTGAAACAAGTTTGGCATGATTACATTTGTGTTTTGTTTCTCGACAAATGTATCGATATCGTATTGCACAGTAAAATCTGGATTTTACTGTACATTATTTTGCAGATGGTGTACATAAATGTATATGTGTTGTGTTATTTAGCAAGGAGAGAATGCCCATGTTATTTTTCTGAGGCTATATACTGTATAGATAAGGTGGAATATTTATTACACATTACAAGAAGTGTAGTAAGTCACACTGAAAGGCCTTTTATTTAGAGACAAACATTCTCCTCAATTTACCTGCTGTGTAAAATGTCGTTTTTAGCTCTGTGCACAGTTGCAAAAATTCCTCTGAATGGTTCCTAACTGAGGGGTCATTTGTGTGCAGTCTGAGTGTAATGGTCAGAAGACAATAAAAGGATGCTTATGGCTGCTTTCCAGACAGCCTGGAGCCGGCAGAACAGCCGTGCTCCAAGCTGCTAAACAAAACCACATTTAAAGGCAGTAAGTGTAGTACTTGGAGAAGCAGTATGATCTGGTGAAGAGTAGGAGACCGCTCTCAGACCACAACATTGCAGTCTTGATGTGAACAAACTCAAATGTACACATCCAAACATGAAGGCTTTCTTTCAGAAGGCCTTGTGGTGACAGTTTGGCTGCAGATCTCAGGCCAGCACTAAGGCAGACCTGAGAGTCAAGCCAACAGTGAGGCAGACATTTACCAGCAGATCTCAGGCCAGCACTAAGGCAGACCTGAGAGTCAGGCCAACAGTGAGGCAGACGTTTACCAGCAGATCTCAGGCCAGCACTAAGGCAGACCTGAGAGTCAGGCCAACTGTGAGGCAGACGTTTACCAGCAGATCTCAGGCCAGCACTAAGGCAAACCTGAGACACTGCTGACACAACCGGGAAAGCCAAAGTGGGGGAGGGAGGGGAGGGAGGGGAGGGGGGGTGCAAAGTTGCGTGGAGTTTTGGCCGCGGCTCAGGAATGGCAGGATACAGGATCTGGTGGAGTTCCAGTCTGGCTCTCTCCCAACCACGCTGGGATCTCCCTCTCTGGCAGCGACTGTGTGTGTGTGTCTGTGTGTGAGTGTGTGTGTGTGAGAGTGTGTGTGTGTGTGTTTGTCGGCTTGCAGCCAAACAATTACGAAACGGAAACATAATCGCGTGCTCTTACCACCAGAGGTTTTTTCTCTCTCCAAAAAAAACACAACACAGTCACACACATGATGTCACACACACACACGCTGTCACCCACACACACACGCTGTCACCCACACACACACGCTGTCACCCACACACACGCTGTCACCCTCACACACATGCAGTCACCCACACACACACACACTGTAACACACACACACACACACACACACACACACACTGACAGATACACAACAGCTGGAGAATGAGTCAAGTCACAAAACAGTCCTTATATACTATGTATTATATACTATGTATTATATACTATCTTAGCAGTCCTTATATACTATGTATTATATACTATCTTAGGAGTTCTCATGTATAATATTATGTATTTGGTAACAGAAATTGTTCAGACTTGCCAATGTTGTTTTTGAAGGTGACTGAATGTTGTTTACACCCAGTGTTGATAAAGGACAGCTGTAAAATATACTCTGGGTTTTCTAAGCAAATAAGCACCTTTCAATAAAGGGGAATATTAAACATAATTAATCCACGTCTTGCAGATGGAGAAAGACACAAAAAGGGAATTATGAGCATCATTGAGGACATATTACACTAAATGAACAATGTGGTTAACGTGCAGATTATGATTAGTACTGGACAGTAACTATACTCCGGGGATTAAATTAGACACCCTGTGAACTGCCCAGCTAATCTCCCTGCTGTCTGCTTAAACCTTGTTTTCCCAACTACTGTATAAAAAGCAAAACTCACACAGTGTCTTTTTTTTTACTGAGGCCTTTTCTTTAGTGGGCAACTGGAGAGAGTGGGGGAGGGGAGTAGAGAGGAAGAGAGAGAGAGGGGAGTGGGGGTCTAGCTACTGGTGTATGTTTTCACTCTCCAACACTCAGGTCCTGGTGCTCCATTCCTTTTTTCCAAAACACAAGGATCTATCACAGAAAAAAGAGAGTAAGAGGGAATTTCCTGGAGATAGTCTCCTGTAGGAACATCACACCAGCAGAAACACAGCCTGTGGGTCAGTTAGGACTCTAACTTAACACAAGTGACCTAATTTAATCTTGAGAGACCCAGGAGACCAAGGAAAACACAACAGTGAAAAGGAGGAAATGAGGCAATGGTGAAATCACAGAAAGGAAGACAGACACAGCAGATTCCCAACAGGACGGCCAAGCAGAGTAGTAGTAGTAGTAGTCAAACCAACGTTTTCATTTGCTGGACCTCAAATAAACACAGCATGGCAGCCAAGCCTACATTCACAGACCTCACACACTCATCTACACACACACACACACACACACACACACCACACACACACCACCACACACACCACACACACACCACACACACACCACTCATCCTCACACACACACACTCATCCTCACACACACACACACACACACCCTCACACACTCATCCTCACACACACACCCTCACACACTCATCCTCATACACACACTCACACTCATCTTCACACACACACTCACACTCATTCTCACACACACACCCTCACACACTCATCCTCATATACACACACCGTTACACATACACTCTCCCTCACACACGCTCACACATACACTCTCTCAAACACACACTCACTCACACACTCACACACGCTCACACATACACTCTCTCAAACACACACACACACACACACTCACTCACACACCCTCAGACATACACTCTCTCAAACACACTCTCACTCACACACCCTCACACACATAACCTCACACCCTCACTCACACAAACACTCACTCACACTCAACCAGCTGTAGGTATCTTATCAGGTACTAGTCACTTACATAAAGAAGACTTGACTTGTATTAATAGCAGCTGAGAAGGTTTGTTTTAGACACATGGAGCAAGTTGTTTGTAGCTGCAGTGAACTGATGTTTTTGAATCCACCTATCCAACCATCTCTGTCTCAAATAACACTCACCCTTTCCACACACACACACCCAGCCCCCTCACCCCCCCACCCCACCCGATGTGCACATAAAAACAGGGGGAGCTTTGAAAGAGACACATGCTAACTCTGGAACTCCTATGTCAACAACCGGAAAACCTTTTCTCTTTTTTTTTCCCCCCTCACAAATTCATCGCTCCCTTTCTCCTCTCCTCACCTCTCCTTCAACCTCCTCTCCTTCCCCCTCCTCTCCCTCCCCCTCCTCACCTCTCCCTCCCCCTCCTCTCCCTCCCCCG
>BROE01000025.1:9344923-9429923 GCA_036571765.1 Plecoglossus altivelis
GTGTGTGTGTGTGTGTGTGTGTGTGTGAAGGGGTCAGTGTGTGTGTGTGAGGGGGTCAGTGTGTGTGTGTGTGTGAGGTTGTCAGAGTGTGTGTGTGTGAGGGGGTCAGTGTGTGTGTGTGTGTGTGTGAGGGGGTCAGTGTGTGTGTGAGTGTGTGTGTGTGTGTGTGAGGGGGTCAGTGTGTGTGTGTTTGTATATGTGTGTGAGGGGGTCCATGTGTGTGTGTGTGGACTAACATTAAAGTTGGCCATCCTCATCTTTCACCTCAGCAGTGGCGCTCGTGAAGACATGCAGGGAATTCTGTCTCTTTTTCCGTCCACAACACTAAAGCACAAACTAAACACAGTGTGAGTCTGCAGTGTGGTTGTGTTGTCTGCAAATGGCCTCTCTCTCTCTCTCTCTCTCTCTCTCTCTCTCTCTCTCTGTCTGTCTGTCTGTCTGTCTGTCTGTCTGTCTCTCTCTCTCTCTCTCTCTCTCTCTCTGTCTGTCTCTCTCTCTCTCTCTTTTCATTAAAACAGAAAAGCCAGCCCAACTTGTTTAAACACCCCCCCTCCCCTGCTCAATGTGGGTGTTACAATTTAATCACACAAGCCTGGAATTTCTGCAGCTGCTTGCAAAAGCCCCGCATTGTTTACGAGATCCGACCGCTCTGCAAACAGAGGCTCACAATGCTCCTGCTCCCCCAGCCTCGCCTGCTCTCCCAGCCTCGCCTGCTCTCCCAGCCTCGCCTGCTCTCCCAGCCTCGCCTGCTCTCCCAGCCTCGCATGCTCTCCCAGCCTCGCCTGCTCTCCCAGCCTCGCCTGCTCTCCCAACCTCGCCTGTGGCCGAAGCAGAGAGCCAAGGCTGTGGAGAGCCAAGGCTGTGGAGACCATGGCTGTGGAGAGCCACGGCTGTGGAGAGCCACGGCTGTGGAGAGCCACAGCTGTGGAGACCACGGTCAGGGATCTCCAGTCATGCTCTGCACTCACGCACCAGCAATGGAGGTGTCATGGTGAACCGAAGGGGAGGGAGGAGTGGTGGAGTGAAATGTTTTTACCCAGGGGCTCCTAGAGGGCCTTCAGGGGCGGAGAGGAGATAGCTAGCTAGACTGACGTAACTAGCTGCATTAGCGTGGCTAGCTAGATTAACGTGGCGAGTTAGATTGGCGTGGCTAGTTTAATGAGCGTAGCTAGTTTAATTAGCGTAGCTAGCTAGATTAGCGTGCTACTTAGATTAGCAAGGCTAGAGCTAGCTGGTTTGAGCTGGGTCTCTGAAGGTTGGCAGGTCTGAAGGGGGTATTGGACGTCACAGGAGAGACCCCAAGCGCAGTTATGTGACAGAGATGGAAATACACGACTGAAGACACGTCTGCATCGCTAGGCATGCAGGCGTCGTTCCAGAGCCACAACAACTGAACACGGCTCACCTGAACATGACCAGGGAAGATCGCCTTCCGTTCACAAACAAACCGTCTGAGTTCCAATTCAGGCTTTTCGATGCCACGTGTTTCTCTTTTTCTCTCTGTCACACTTGCCAGAAAACACGTCTTAAAAATATACGTGTATTTCAGATCGTTGATGTATCAATGTGTAACAGTCGTCCACATTAGAAGCTAAAAAGGAGCCTTTCTTACTTTAGATTTCATGAAGTAATCTGCAATCCTAGAGAAGCCTACACACTGATAGTGTTGCGTGAACCCCTCCCTCCCTGGTGTAGTTTAAACTGTCTCAGCACATGGGACGTTTCCATGAGCCACCTGGGTGCTCTAACGATATTGAGTAATGAATGACAGGATCTGTCTGTCGAGGTCCCTTGTGTACAGAGGTGATAAAGTGACACGGATCAAATCTGTCACAGTTCCTCAGAGACACGTCCAGTATTTTGTTCATATCCAACCATACACAACCCTACACAACCCTACACAACCCTACACAACCCTACACAACGCTACACAACCCTACACAACCCTACACAACCATACACAACGCTACACAACACTACACAACCCTACACAACCCTACACAACCATGCACAACCCTACACAACCATGCACAACCCTACACAACCCTACACAACCATACGCAACCCTACGCAACCCTACACAACCCTACACAACCCTACACAAGCCCTACACAACCATGCACAACCCTACACAACCCTACACAACCATACACAACCCTACACAACGCTACACAACCCTACACAACCTCAAACAAATGCCCTGTGGCTGACTCTTCCACAGAAGCTCCATTCAGCCAAACCCCCCAACCTCAAGTTTCACACTGTCACACGTTACATTCTGCAGCCTAACAGTGAGAACAGGGTCTGTCTTCAGGCTGGTGTCGGACTCCCACTCCGAACGGCCTCCAGTCTCTCTCCAGCGTGTGGCAGAGCCGTGCGCTCAGCGACCACATGTTAGGCTGGTAGCAGATGGCTCCATATGTCAACGTTCATTAGGAGGGAGGCCCTGACAGACGTTCTGTCGGCGGTGAGGCGTCTCCATGCAGTCTTACAGCACCTCAGATCAGCGCTAGATTTACCTGTTCTGGGATTAACCCGGTCTACGTAGTCTGTCAATAAACCAGGTAATCTCCCCCACCCTACCATACTGATAGTGTTTTGCAATCAACTCTCCCCTCCCCCAGTCCTCGTCTGTGATTGGTGGGTTCTGACTGAGTAGCTATGTACAGGGGCAGCGAGGCTAGCGATGGTTGTTGCTCCTCAGCAACCGTGGGGATGGGCGGTGTGTGGGCGGGGCTATTTCAGGCTTGCAGGCGTCCTGGTTAATGAATATCTCATTTGGAGGGAAAGGTGCTGTGGGGTGGGGAGTGGGGGGGTGGGGCAGGGGTCATTTGAAACATGAGCGGTCTTGAAACTTGACCTGAGAGGGGTTAGGGAGGGCTATGGTGTCATGTAAACTAGTGAGGGGCTGACACACTCAAAAACACACTTAGAATGAGTGTTAGAGGTTGGGTAGCGAATGGATGAATGTGATGGGTGTGTGTAGGTCTGTTCGTGTGTGGGTGTGGGTGTGGGTCTGTTCGTGTGTGGGTGTGGGTCTGTGCGTGTGTGGGTGTGCGTGTGGGTCTGTGCGTGTGTGGGTGTGGGTCTGTGCGTGTGTGGGTGTGTGTGTGGGTCTGTGCGTGTGTGGGTGTGGGTCTGTTCGTGTGTGGGTGTGGAGACTGGTGATCTTACAGTGTCTCAACAACAGCTTAGACATTCAAATCGAGCTCGATCAGACATGAACTACAGACATTCATCTATATGTTGGTGTACCTCATGTACTTGTGTGTCTATTGTACGACACCATGATCCCCTCCCGGGCAGAAAGACAGAACTAATTTGTTGGCGTTTTGATGCAAATTCCTTGCAGCTTATAGGATGCAGAGCCCTCGTACCATCTTTCTTTATGTCAAGCCAACTAGCATGATCCACTTTTGCATGCCCTTTGCATGAAATAGCCCACGTTCTCTTTGATTTTGCATTTCAAGCTCCTTATAAGGGGGGTAGTGGGGCTGTGTTTTTTCCCCACATGTGACGCGCACGTATTGTTTGACTTTCTTGTCACACCTGTGACAGTACTGTCATGTTGATGGATTATGTTGTGTTTGTTATTCTCATCTCTCACCCCACCCTGTGTATCACTTTTTCCAGATCCCACGCAGAAACACCCCCGTACACACACTGAATAAAACCTGTCACAGTGTATATTTTCTTTTGTCTCAGATAAGTCGGTCGTCTTGTCTGAAACAAACGTGTGTAATATTGTGCTTGAACTGTCAGCTGGCATGTGAAGGGGTTCTTGTGTTGCTCCCAGAAGAGATTGTCACCTGTGTCCTTTGACATGTGTTCAGTCAGGAAGAGGAAGCGGCACAGACAGGAAGCTGGGAGTCTCCAGTGCCGGCATCTCTGGTGGCTCTTCATCTCTGATCCAGGAGGTCAGTAACCCCGCCCCTTATCTAGTTAGACCTTTGACCCCCTCCCCTCCCACCCAATCGTCTCCTGCTGCCTGACGCCCCGCCCCCTTTAGACAGTGTGACCAAGAGGACTAATCATAGCTAACTGCTGGGTCGTGTTTCCAGGGAGAGGCTTGTGTGTTGGCTAGTTTGGCCATAGAAAGACAATCTGCTCCTGACTGTTGGGTCAGAGAGGTGAGAGGCTGACAGGTGAACTCCTCCCATCTTGTCCAATCGAATCATTAGGTTCACGTCCATGGAAGAGTTTAGTGGAAGTGTGTGGTTACATGAAGATGGCTTTAATTAAAAAAAAGAGTTTGTTTAGGTTTGTTTGTGTTCTTTAACCAACGTTGACGCAGTGTTATTAAACTAGCGGCATTGTGAAAGACAGTTTCGTGAACTTACTCAGTCCAAATTGCTCATCTCTGACTCTTATTTGGCCAAACTAAGGCTGCAACTTGACAGCGTATTTATAATTACTTTGGTTTTAAATGCAAAGCATATTATTGTAGATACAAATATGCTGTTACAATTATACTGACATTATTAACAGAACTGCTGTTGCTTTCGACTGTAACACTTGCAGCACATTACAAAGTACTGAGTTCAACATAGCTTCTCCTACTAGAATCACTGGGACTCATTCCTCATGTGAAATGAAACGTACACATCTGAAAGGATCACAGGCATCACTCTCTATGATAAATATGACACTAAACATTGAAATTGTATCAAAATAATCCTCGGTCCCCCACACCACAGTGTGAAAGCAAAGGTCGTCTTTTAATGGTCAACAGACTGATCAGACCTCCCACTTTCTATCAGTCCCAGAATTCCATCACCCTGGAAGAAGCATTCCTCACCTTTCCACCAAAAACCACACCCAGATAGAAGAACTCCTCCACCCCCCTAACCTCCACCCCCTATTCTACTCCTCCACCCCCCTATCCTACTCCTCCACCCCCTACCCCACTCCTCCACCCCTACCCTACTCCTCCACCCCCTACCCCACTCCTCCACCCCCCTACCCTACTCCTCCACCAGGGCTGTGTGGACCCTTCCCTACTTCCTCCACCCCTCCCACCCACCAGTCTCCACCTCCCTATCCTACTCCTCACCCCCCTAACTCCTCCACCCCCCTAACCCCCACCCCCTATCCTATCATCCACCCCACCCCACTCCTCCACCCCACCACCCCACCACCCAACCCCTCCACTTCTCCTCTGTTCCACCCCACTCCTCCACCCCCCTTACCCCTACTCCTCCAAGCGCCCCCTATCCTACTCCTCCCACCCCCCACCCCACTCCTCCACCCCCCTACCCTACTCCTCCACCCCCTACCCCACTCCTCCACCCCCCTACCCTACTCCTCCACCCCCCAACCCCACTCTCCACCTCCCTACCCTACTCCTCCACCCCCCACCCCACTCTCCACCTCCCCACCCTACTCCACCCCCACCCTACTCCACCACCCCCCACCCCATCTTCCACCCCCCATTACCCCACCCTCCACCCCCCCTTACTCCTCCACCCCCCTACTCCTCCATCCCCCCACCCACTCTCCACCCCTTACTCCTCCAAACCCCCTCTACCCACCCCCCTCCCCACCCTCCACCCCCTACTTTCCCTCCACCCTACTCGCCACCCGCCCACCACCCCCACTCCTCCACCCCCTACTCCTCCACCCCCTACTCCTCCACCCCCACCCCCCCACTCCTCCCACCCTCCCACTCCTTCCACTCCCTTACTTCCTACCCACCCCCATGAGCGCCCCCTACCCCCCTACTCCTCCACCCCCCTACCCTACTCCTCCTACCCCCACCCCACTCCTCCACCCCCCTACCCTACTGCCTTCCTACCCCCACCCCACTCCTCCACCCCCACTCCTCCACCTCCCTACCCTACTCCTCCACCCCCTACTCCTCCACCCCCCTACCCTACTCCTCCACCCCACCACCCCACTCCTCCACCCCCCTACCCTACTCCTCCACCCCCCACCCATCCCCACCCCCTACTCCTCCACCCCCTACCCTACCTCCTCCACCCCTACCCATCCTCCACCCCCACCCCACTCCGTCCACCCCCCATCCTACTCCTCCAACCCCCCCTACCCCACCTCCTCCACCCCCCTAACTCCTCCACCCCCCCACCCCACTCCTCCAACCACCCCACCCCACTCCTCACCCCCCACCCCCACTCCCTCCAGCCCTCCCCACACCCACTCCTCCTACCCCCACCCCACTCCTCCACCCCCTACCCCACTCCTCCACCTCCCCACCCCACTCCTCCACCCCCCACCCCACTCCTCCACCCCCCTAACTCCTCCACCCCCCACCCCACTCCTCCTACAGTTTTTATTGTACGCACCTGTCAACACAGATGACGTATAATAGTCATTCACCGCTCCAATGTGTTGAATTTGTTCTCGTTCATAGTTGAACAGAATTTATTTCCAGCCCTGTTCAGGGACACACACGTGAGTGATTAAACTGAGACAATCAGAGGCATGGCGCTTTGCTATATCCATCTTGTCATCCTGTCATTGTGATCAACAACAGTGTTAGTGAAAAGCTATGCTGTCTCGCTGACTGGTCTGTCCACTTCGTACAACTCTTGGAACTTAAGTCTGATCAGCACATACAGGAATTATGAGGCTGGGGACAAAGAATGACTCATACGATGCCTATCAGCGATGGAATTGTTTGGTAATTGATCTCGCCTGTTGTCAAGATGTGAACTGTGCAATAGATTGGGGTGTGTCATGGTTTCCTTCCAGCACACCTTCTCACTGACATATTTGCTCTGCTACACTGGTCAGCAGTGAAGTGAAGTGGAAATGGAAAGGCAGGGAGACATGCAGCAAAGAGCTCAGGCCAGATTCAAAACCTGCAGTGACCTACACTACAGTGACCTACACTACAGTGTATCTCACTACAGTGACCTACACTGCAGTGACCTACACTACAGTGACCTACACTGCAGTGACCTACACTACAGTGACCTACACTACAGTGAACTACACTGCAGTGACCTACGCTACAGTGACCTACACTACAGTGAACTACACTACAGTGAACTACACTGCAGTGACCTACACTACAGTGAGTTACACTACAGTGAACTACACTGCAGTGAGCTACACAGCTCTAAGCTACTGGGGTGTCCCTAATAGTTTTGATTATAAGAGCGATCAAGCATCGTACAGGCCAATAGGTAGTGCGCCAATATCACTTCCTCTCTTGATTGGAAAACAAGTTGGACATTTCTTCTTCTGTGGTAGGTTTAGGTTCTTGCTCCTCCATCAGGATGGATATATCACCCTGGTACACTCCACAGTGTTATCGTCTTCAAATAGCTCACTTTCTGTGACAAGTACAGTGCATGAATGTCATACAACTCTGAAAGATATGTCAGAAAGAGCGTCCGTAATATTTCAACAGTCTCAGCGATGGTGGTCACTGACCTTCATACAACAATGATTTCAAATAATACTTTAGTTCAGATAGGCTGAAGGAAAAGCTTGCACCACAATGTGTCTGTTGTTACACACAAACATCGTCAACGATAGCTGGGAAAGTTAAATGGTTTTATTGTATTTGTCAATCCTGTTCGCCTTTAAGGATCGAATCAATCATATTCTATGTAGAGGTCACCGATGGATCAATCTGAACTGTAGCAACAGAACAAAAGCCTTTTTCAGATCGTCAGAAATGACTGTAAAGAACATCACAGAAAGGCCAGCATTCCTCCCCAAACAGCAGGGCTTTGTGTTGCTACAGCAACACAATACCACTTCCCCTGTGTTAGTCAAGGCATTTCCTGTCTGTTTTCTTTGTTTGTTTTTTGTTTGTTATGTTTTTATTTTATTCCATTGGATAGCCATCCATCCTTGCAAACACCCCAGCCTTCCTGCCGATGAGATTATGCATCAGAATGTCCTTTTGTTTTTGACAAGATCCCCCCTGGAATTCCAAACCTTATTTGCAGACGGAAATTGCCTGCCTTCAGTGGGCCCAGGTACTTAGTCTGGACATGCTATGAACACCTACATACAAGTACTGTCTGTTTGAAGAGTGTGAGGAGAGGGAGAGACAGGGAGGACCCTGGTTGATTAAGATCATTAAAACTCATATCCGTGTTCATTTAAACAGTAATAAATAGAAATCCTCCACAAGCTCCTTGTTCTGTCGTTGCCAGTCGGTGTCAGGGAAGCGATGAGTAAATGTACTTTGAAGTGCAGTGGAAATCGACACAAATGAGATCTAACTCTTAATGTGTTGTCCCATGGTGGCAGAAAGGATTTCCTTTCTTTATTTTTCACAGTGAGAATGCATGGAAATCACAGTGCACAAATAAAGGGAGGTTTTCTACTGTGAGAAGGTGACATTTATGAGCGGCTTGTGAAGGCACCTTCGGGAAATAAACGATCTTGATTCGAACCAGAAACAAAATCTTACTTGTTCATGTTTTTATCCCCGACACAACACAACCACACTCGATTCCCTCTTCTCTATCAATCCCCTCCTGCACATCTTAAAAAAATAATTATGTGGCTGAACTACATCTGGACAATCATCATTTATTGTGCCTCTTAGATGAAGCCTATCCCATCAGTGAATGGCATTATCCCCTTGAATAAGAAGTAATGATGTTAAATACAACTTTGACAAGGTAATGGATATGTGTTCTTTACCAATTTCACCAGTGGCCCATCAACGGCTCTGACAAATGTCTCAATATAGACTGTTCTGCTAGGGGGAAGGGGGTGTAGACTCACTCACATGGTGGGATGAAAAATCAATATTGACCTCTTTGGAAAGAAGCCAGGAGAGGCCTATATAATTTGTGAGACAGTCAGCAACATGGAGAGACTAAGGCAGCCCAGATCAGAAGAATAAGAAATACGTGTTTCAGATTCAGAATCTGCATGTGGTAACTAACTGGACAGAAAAACGCAGCTATAGCAAAAAACCAAGCAGAGGGAACGAAATCGGAGGCAATCTTTTGTTGACCTCGTAGAAAGACTTGTGTTGATGCACAGATCTACAGAAGATGATAAAACGTTTCTAAAGCTTATGAAACTCCCCTGGTCTCCATCTTTGTGTAAAGAGGTCAGACTAGTATACATCTTCTCCATGGAGCCGTTCTGTCAAACCGAATCACTGGGGAAGAGGTGTCTTGGTTTGAGAGCTGACAACAATAATTGAACGTCCGTGCGAACAAAGCTAAATGTTTGCTCTGCAGATGAGAGTAAGTTTCCAGACGGACAAACGTCTCTGCAGAACTTCAGCAGAATGTTAGCGGCCCTACAGAAATGTCTCCTTAATATCAGATCAGTCTGCTGCGGCCAAACAGGGGTGAAGGCCATTTTCTGAAAACCACAAATCTGTCCGTCCTCCCACGCACACACTTAAGGAAATCATATTTAACAGCCATGTTCTTAGTTGTTAAAAAACTTTGTTTCAACTTCATTTGAAAACAAGCCCCACGCTTGCTGGAATAGGTCTATGAATAACATGTCAGAATGTGAATTAGAGAGGGGGGAGCGGGGAGATTGTCGAAATGTAAGTCGTTAGTCTAAACGGCACAAGCTCAATTCAAAGAACACCTGGCTAGTCTGCAGGGATGATGAATGGAGCCACATTTAGAGATCCTCAAAGAAACCCCGATGTCCCCCTCCAACAGGGGTGAACGTTCACCTTCCAGAGATAACTCAGAGCACAGCCAAAACAACACAAGCATGGCTGGAGGACATGTTTGTGAATGTACTTGTGAAATTTAGCCAGGAGCTAAACTTGAACCCCACAGAACACCAGGTGAAAAGCCTGATGTAGACTTCAGGTCACTTTCCTGTTAGACTGCATTTGAGAGAATCAGGAGGGAAGATTAGAGAAACTACTCATGTTAAGCTGAGCAAAGCTGGTAAACACCTAATGTGAATCAGCTTCTGTTAAGTACCGAATTCAAGAAAGGAAGTTAATTACATCTTTTTTTCCTCGCAAAAAAGTGTTTATATACTGAAACGTTTTCAAAGTTTTTTTCAATCGTGAAAAATAATAATAATACAAATATGTATAAAGGAAAAAGAGGATCTCAATATTTTCTTATTGATCTTTTATGTAGAATTACGAATGTGTCTTTATTGCATTGGAAGTACTCTACAGGCTAAAATGTACATGGTCTTTAGATAAAGATCTTTGCTTCTGACTGAAGGGTTTTCAAGCAACTCTTGCAGCCTCCAAAAATGTGGTGGTGCCTATCCTGGTGCTAACAATACATTTTACAGCACTTTTTTTTTCCATTTGTTAGCATCTTCCTATATGTATATATATATAAATATTTACAATCTCTTTAAATGGCACACTGCAGCTTTAAGAATGTGGTCCTATGTAATGTGATCCTGTTTAAGCCACGCCCACTTCTGTGAAATCTAACATAGGTTTGCTGACACTTTGTTTCTGTTTGGCATGAGCACAAGCCGGCCACCTTTGACCTACTTATGTCCCCCTGGCCAATAGCGTCATGCCGTGGTATCCGGGCTTCCGTACTTGGTCAGAGATCTCCAGGGGGGATCAAGGTGTTAAAACAGCAGATTAGATTAGTGATCATACAAGGTCTTGAGATTACTATGCAGGGTTGGTGGTTTGCTAACCTTAACCTCCCCCATCCCCTCCCTCAAATCCCTTAGCCTCCTGAACGATGGTGTGGATGATTCCATTAAGTGCCCCTATATTAGGAAATTAGGGCCAAGTAAGGATGAGAGATGGTGGGGCCTGGTGGTGCCGTTTGATATGAGACCTTGCTGTTGTCCATATGCTGTTGGGCTGATGACATCTTATCAGCTTGGGCACAGCGTTGGGGTGCTGTGCTAATCCTAGGCCACACTGACGATGCCGTTACTCTGGGGGTTGGCCTTACCTTGGAGGCTGGGACACACAAGTTTTCCTGTTTAATAATTCAAAGCTCTGAGCTGTTGATGAGCAAAATATCTTTCCTTTCATTTGAGGCACTTGGAGTTTCGGTTTGATTTGTCCTGGTATTGTAGTAGACTTACTGTACCAATCATCTTCTTTATTCGCCTCCAGAAGGGTCTTCATGTTACTTTTGATGCAAAGATATTGCTTGGTTGCATTTTTCATGCTTTAATGGACAGTTTTGAAGTAACTTGTGACAGGAAAGGGAGGGAGGAGGGAAGGAGGGAGGGAGGAGGGAAGGAGGGAAAGGTATTCAGAAAAGGACCTAGGTCAGATTCAAACCCAGTTCGATATCGTTTTTCATAAAAGTCTGAGGTATTTGAGGTTTTCAAGGCTGGGGTCAACACTGCTAAGTGGGTGTTCTCTTAGAACTTCCACACGGGTTCTTCCAAAGCCAAACAAGGTTGGAAGCAGGTTGACACAAGCAAGCCTTAACAGATCCACGCTTCAAGATGTTGAAAATGCAGCTGATCTATGACTTCATACAGGAGCGCTGAAGTGGGGCCGAAACACTGTAGTCTTGTGTGCTTACATACCTCGTTGTTGTTGGAGACGTGTCGGACATGTTTGCGAAGGGAGGAAATCTGAAAGCAGCTGTGTTAGTGAGAGTGACTGGGGCAGTCTGCCACCACAGTGCTGTTAGTGAGAGTGACTGGGGCAGTCTGCCACCACAGTGCTGTTAGTGAGAGTGACTGAGGCAGTCTGCCACCACAGTGCTGTTAGTGAGAGTGACTGGGGCAGTCTGCCACCACAGTGCTGTTAGTGAGAGTGACTGGGGCAGTCTGCCACCACAGTGCTGTTCACCTGTCTGACAACACTGAAGACACTTCCTGTCAGAACATACAATGCCACCAGCTATCAGTAGCTTCAGGAAATCACAGCCTTTCATCTCTTTATAAACACTCGGTGGGGGGGTGTCTCTGTGGAGCAGGTCTACACATACTGTTACCACATGCTTTCACTGCTTAAACAGACCCCTCAGCATGAACTCTAAAACTGTTTTACAACCGCAGCAGGCTTCCAAAAGAGTTGAATATTTGTCCGTTGCTCAGTCTAAATGTATTCTTAAGTGAATAACATTCTGACAAGTTGCGAATTACAAAGAATAATACTTGTAAGAAACAGATTTTTGCCATCTTACAGCGTGTCGATGCCGTCAGAACTCGATTTAGATTTGAATTGTGTGTTGAGCAACAGCAAACAGAACTGTTAAAGCAAGAATTAAATCGTAGCTTTTTGGATCGTGTTTTTCCGACTGTCCTGCAGTCACTGTTCTGTGTGTCGTGTCCGTACAAGTCACCAGTAACTCACAGGGGTTATGTTCATGTGTGGAGAATACTGATGTCTCTGTACGTGTGTGCATATACTGTATGGTGTTTGCTGTATGGGTACTATTTCGCAGGTCACGGAATCTTACAACGGGGTTTCTTAAAATACGCTATCCAATACTGTGTGGTGCATATTGTGTTTGTGTGTGTGCATGTTTTGTTGTGTTTTGAAAAAACAAACCCCGTTTCACCTTGGAGGATGTCCAGAAGCATGTGGTTGAACCACTGTGTCATCGAGGTAAAAGATTAGAAGTGTGAGGAAGCTGTGTTGGCAAGATGGACCCCAGCCTTCACACATCCCCTGACATTCCTAACCCTGTCGGTCTCTGCCACGGACTGAGTCACACCACACTTTCCCTGACCCTCTGCGGAGCGCTGCTTCACTTGTACTCTGCTGACTGACCTGCCAGAGCTTGTCTTGGCCAGAGACCAGCTGGCTTAACAAAGATCCACTAGAGAGGTCAGAAAAGACAGATTACTCACTTTTCATCAAGAGAAACAGTGTTCCTTGTGTTTGTGTGTGTTCGTCCCAACCCTGTGTGTGTTGTCCGTGATGGTTTGTGTGCTGTGTTGTTGTGCACCTGAGAGTGTAACGCTGTTTTGTGTCGTGTGTGGTCATTCTTGTGTTCCATTTGTGTCGTTGTGTGCCAGTGTACTGCTGTGTGTAGATCGTCGCATAAGTAATGAATGAGTGATCCTCAACCTGGTGAGAACAGCTAAAACTTCTTCTTGATCGCGTGTGCCGTGCGTTGTGGTAGCACGATGGCTTGACAGGCGCGCATGGTTGTGGAGATGTCATGGGTGTGGTTGTGTTGAGTGAGGAGTGAGTGAGAGGGAACGCGGAGTTGTGGTGCTGTAAACGGCTTGTGGGTGCGTGTAGTGGAGGAATGTGGGTGCATGGAGGAGAGCAGAGCGAAGGAGAGGCAAGAAGTATGAGTAGGATGAGAAGCGAGAGCGGAGAAGGAGAGAGCGAAGTGAACGGCAGCATGCACCTTTCAAGCATCTGTAGAGCACCATACTGGAAACAGAACGTGAGAGGGAGAGAAGAGCTGCGCCGAGAGAGATCAACCGGCGACTTCACATCGAGAGCTGTATAGAGAAGAGAGAGAGAGAGAGAGAGAGAGAGGAGAGAGAGAGAGAGAGAGAGAGAGAGAGAGAGAGAGAGAGAGAGAGAGAGAGAGAGAGAGAGAGAATAGCAAGTCTTCCCCCACATGTGTGAGCCAAGCCCACAGCTGATCCTGTGCTCCTGTTGGCACAGGGCCTGTTGTTCTCAGTGGGGCAGAGAGAGGAGGAGGAGACGTCTGGTCCTGGAGGGACATGTGCAGTCTGTATCCCCTCGGTGTAGGACTGTGCTCCACGTGGGGACTGTTTGGCAGGGAAATCCACATGTCATTTCCTCTCTTCTTCCTGGTTACTGGAAGTTCTCTTTTTCAGACTGAAACAGTTGTTTCTGTCCATGTTCCTTTCGTCTCACCTCTGTTGGGATGAAGAATGTTGGTGGCCCTGGTGGCTCACTGGGTAAGGAGCCCTGCATATGGGCTGACATCTGAACCTCTGACTTCCTGCCTCTAACTTCCTGCCTCTTACTTCCTGCCTCTAACTTCCTGCCTCTGACTTCCTGACTCTGACTTCCTGCCTCTGTTTGGCTGGACCAGTTGGGGCAAGGAGAAGGTCCAGATGCCAGATTGGATGAAAGCTTAAGGAGGGTTAGAGGGGTTCAATTAAACAAATGTCCCATTGACTTTCTGCCTTCACACCTCCCAGTAATATCATTATTGGGGAGGCAGTGTGTCAAGGGTCAGGGAACGTTGTCGTGGTAACAGGGTATATCAGAAGAGTGGAGATCTAAATCCCACAATTCTTTGCAGATAATCGAAATAACCAAAACACCTAGAAACACGACAGGAATCCTTAGCGTTATAATCTGATGAATCCAAAGCTTTGAGCTACTTATTGACTGTAGTTTAACTACTAAGTGCAAGTAAATGTGGCTGCTGTGTTTTCAATCCCAAAAGTGTTGGTGAGCTGGAAGAGTGACCTAAGCACTTTTTATTATGAAGTAAACATTTACTGGACCTTCACACATGGTTTATTAAGAGGCCTTAATAGGACCAGGGACCACAGACACAAGGAGGTAGTTTTATGGGACTGTGAAGGTTAAAATTCTTACTTTCGACTCCCTTTTCGTAGCGTGAAGCTTTCTGAAAGCAAGGCAATGAAGGAATGGTCTTTTACCAAATTGAAACAGAACTGAATGATTGTTATTCTCAGCCAGAAGGACATGTCCTTGTCTGTTTGTGATCACTGAACCGCTCACTTTCTTACAGAGAAACTGTTAGGTTGTACTTCTGATCTCTCTGGCTGTTTGCTTTCCCCTCTCCCACCTTGCCTACGCAAACACGTTGAACCAAAGTGCTGTGCATGTATATTACACCCCAGTGTGTAGTGATGAATGAAACCTCACTCATCCTACACAGGCAATTTGCCGATTGCTCTTGGCCTCCACAGTCATAGAATTTATTTAAGCCACTAATTGCATTTACATTTTCAAACAAAGGGATTTCCTTTGGTCTGCTGTACCCCCCCCCACCACACACACACACACACCCTGCACCCCCCTCCCCCCCCACCCTGCCGGAGGGGCAATTCCCTAAGCTGTAAATGCAAGCATTCTCCTCGACCGGAATACAGCTTTAAACCGCTTCACTAATTTATTTAGCAGAGGCTTACTCACTCTTTAGCAGATAGAGATTTGTATTCGAGCGAGCTCTGTTTAGTGCACATTATAGCCAAGGGGCGGTTATTGCCCAAAATATAACAACAAGCAGAGATAAGCTCTCTCAAAGATCTGGTCAGAGAGTTTAAATATTTATACAATCCCAGAGATTTTGATATGTGTCCTGTGTTTGACAGAGCTAGCAGCGAGTCTTCACAAAGCCTCACGTAAAACATTTCAAATGGTCAGTGTGCGGACGTCTGTAACCCAACACGCTGGCTGTTGCGTCCTTGATAGGATTGGTCAAAGACGAGACTGTTCTAAAGCATCTGTTTACGGCCCCCTGGCTCTTAGACACCCCGTCAACATTTTATAAATAAGTCGACCCTCTCAGGTCTGGCCTCATTTGCAGAGCATCAAAGAGCAGAAACCTCATTATCTGGCCTCCATCTTAGGATGTTTTCTGCCGTTTTGAAGGGGCGGCTTCCATCCAAGTGCCTTAATGTGCTTCAATGTTACGTAGCAAGACGTGTTCAGACCCGTTTTGTCAACTTTGGGAGCTGTTGCAAAAAGGTGTGAGGAGAAGTGGAAAGAGTTTCACGTTTGGGGATTTGCGGAGTCTGTTCTGTTACCAACCTACGAGCAATGATGTTGAGCTGGGAAATGTTCATGTGAATCCCACTGCTTACAATGACTTTATTCAAAGGTTTTACATACTTGAAGTTGACATTGACAGTTGTCTGTGTTTTTCTGTCCTATTCACAACCTGAGACTGCCACTTTTCCACTAATCCATTAACCAGAGCTCTAATTAAACTTTAACCATTATGAGACTGATCAAATCCATCAACCATTTTGCAAAAACCTCTCTCAGGATCCAAAATGGACACTGACACAGGGGTAGATAAGCACCCCCCACCATCCACCACATCATGCCTTGATAGAGCCAAAATGGAGGGCAGCTTAGACTGATTGGAAGCCTGCCTGTTGACTTCCTTGTTGTCGTTGTCTGGAGTCACCATTGAGGGGCAGCCAGGCATGCAGAGCAGCCAGGCATGCGGGGCAAGTCTGTGCACCTCCTATCCCAGACAGGGATCTGAGCACGCTCAGAAGGGCTGTGTTGGCTTGTCTCAATTGGTAGGTGTGGTTACTGGTGGTGATGTTGAGGGTGGGGGTGGATGATGATCATGTTGAGGGTAGGGGTTGAGGGTGGGGGTTGATGATGATCATGTTGAGGGTGGGGGTTGATGATGATGATGTTGAGGGTGGGGGTTGATCATGTTGAGGGTGGGGGTTGATCATGTTGAGGGTGGGGGTTGATGATGATGATGATGATGTTGAGGGTGGGGGTTGATGATGTTGAGGGTGGGGGTTGATGATGTTGAGGGTGGGGGTTGAGGTGGTCTGAGTAACAGACTCCAGAACACAGCAGCCAGGCCGTCATGGGGGTTAGAAGAACTCAACTGGCTGTTGAAGGCCGGACGTGACGGGTAATGCAGTCTTCATTGGAGTGACTGGTACTGGTAATGCAGTCTTTACTGACGTGACTGGTGATGCAGTCTTTACTGACGTGACTGATGATGCAGTCTTTACTGACGTGACTGGAGATGCAGTTTTTACTGACGTGACTGATAATGCAGTCTTTACTGACGTGACTGATAATGCAGTCTTTACTGACGTGACTGGTGATGCAGTTTTTACTGACGTGACTGATAATGCAGTCTTCATGACGTGACTGATAATGCAGTCTTTACTGACGCGACTGATAATGCAGTCTTTACTGACGTGACTGATAATGCAGTCTTTACTGACGTGACTGGTGATGCAGTCTTTACTGATGTGACTGGTGATGCAGTCTTTACTGACGTGACTGATAATGTAGTCTTTACTGACGTGACTGATAATGCAGTCTTTACTGACGTGACTGGTGATGCAGTCTTTACTGACGTGACTGATAATGCAGTCTTTACTGACGTGACTGGTGATGCAGTCTTCATGACGTGACTGGTGATGCAGTTTTTTCACTGACGTGACTGGTGATGCAGTCTTTACTGACGTGACTGATAATGCAGTTTTTATGACGTGACTGATAATGCAGTCTTCATGACGTGACTGATAATGTAGTCTTTACTGACGTGACTGATAATGCAGTCTTTACTGACGTGACTGGTGATTCAGTCTTCATGACGTGACTGATAATGCAGTCTTCATGACGTGACTGGTGATGCAGTCTTTACTGACCTGACTGATAATGCAGTCTTCATGACGTGACTGGTGATGCAGTTTTTACTGACGTGACTGATAATGCAGTCTTTACTGACGTGACTAGTGATGCAGTCTTTACTGACGTGACTAGTGATGCAGTCTTTACTGACGTGACTGGTGATGCAGTCTTTACTGACGTGACTGGTGATGCAGTCTTTACCCAGATTCACCTTCCACCAGTCAGATTGACGGCTGTATCAGACTTAGACTGTTTCCCTACTTCTAAAGGCTCCCAGAAGGAAATATCCGGGGAGATTAAGTCACAAAGGGTGAAAGATGATTCTTGTAAATGAAGTCTGTAAAGATCTATGCGAGTCGAAGGTGATTGAAGTGAACAACAGACTGGATACGTTTCTGTTCACGCTTGAAGTTCACTCTTAACGCTTACAATTCCATTCCAACACAATCATGTCTGGTGGCACAAAAATATTCAATCTTTCAAGTAAAAACCAAAAAACAACAAAAAAAGATTATTTGAAAGATATATACAGTATGTCTGTATCAACTGAATTAAGACAAGACTAAATGTGTTGAGAGAAACTGTCTTGGCCTGTGTCCAATAGGTTTGAATTCATCCTTCTGTACTTTACTGTAAAAGATTTCATGACGTTCATAAAATACAAACGTTTGTTATTTGTCTTACTGGGCAAAATGAGGCTGGTATGAAAGTCCACCTGTTTTACTCAACCTTTGGAGCAAGTTCTCGATCATGTTAAACATTCTATAAACGCTAATCGACATAATCTGTGTCCAAGGATATATTACTGGACAAGGACATGGTGAGCGATACCATTGTATGATTAGCAGAAAGATTAGTTGGAGAAACAGTTTTGTGATATTGCTTTGCTCTGGTTAATTAATAAGCTTCACATGTGGAATTTATTTCACGTGTGAATGATTTGTATCGGTGGTTATATTGTTGTCGTTGTTGCTACAAAGCAAGATTAAAAAATAGACAAGATACAAACTGGATACTCGAAAAAAGTGTGTGAAGAGGAAAGGAAGGAGGCTGGAGGGAAGGGGGCTGGGGGAAAGGGGGAAGGGGGGCTGGGGAAAGGGTGAAGGGGGGCTGGGGGGAAAGGGGGGCTGGGGGAAGGGGAAAGGGGGGCTGGGGGAAGGGGGGAAGTGTTGGGAAGGAGAAGGGGGGAGGGGGAAGGAGGGGCGGCGGTGAAGGGGGTAATCTACCTTGGACAGATGTCCCTAGGAGCATTCCCAGTACTCTACACCCATTGGAAGTGAATACAGTCCAGTTCCAAAACAGGGAGCAGATGAATAGGAAACAAGCAATCTGGCCTTTACAGATGCCTTTAGACTGAGTCTCAGCACCAGCAGAAGATATCATCTGGTCTCTAATAAGGGGTGTTTGTTCTGGGTATTCCTGCATTAACTGAAGTGGTAAAACCTTTTCAGAGTGCTTCATGTTGGAGCACACCACCTCTGGACTTAGCGCAAGCTGCCTCTAGTTAGTGTTGGTCTAACCCCGTCTCATTATATACTATTTTAATTGGGTGTTATAATTATTATGTAACCGCACCATGTGTTTGGGAAATACATCTTGCCCAAGAGTGTTTAAGAGGCCAACATGAGTGGCTGTACCGACCCCCTCCTATATAAAGCTGGTAATACATGGTGTGAAGACTTGATGTGTAGGTAATAAGAGGTGTTAGATCAGACATTAGAGTGTTGTCATTACGTTAAGACCATTGTATACGGTATGTAGGAGATATATTGCCAAAATACACCCCCTGTGTACGGTACATTAGGAAGACACTTTCAGACCAGGAGAAAGAGCAGTGTGGAATCTGAACTTGGTGACCGTGCTGTTCTGTATCTCCCTTCAGAACATCAGAACTTGGTGACCGTGCTGTTCTGTATCTCCCTTCAGAACATCAGAACTTGGTGACCGTGCTGTTCTGTATCTCCCTTCAGAACATCAGAACTTGGTGACCGTGCTGTTCTGTATCTCCCTTCAGAACATCAGAACTTGGTGACCGTGCTGTTCTGTATCTCCCTTCAGAACATCAGAACTTGGTGACCGTGCTGTTCTGTATCTCCCTTCAGAACATCAGAACTTGGTGACCGTGCTGTTCTGTATCTCCCTTCAGAACATCAGAACTTGGTGACCGTGCTGTTCTGTATCTCCCTTCAGAACATCAGAACTTGGTGACCGTGCTGTTCTGTATCTCCCTTCAGAACATCAGAACTTGGTGACCGTGCTGTTCTGTATCTCCCTTCAGAACATCAGAACTTGGTGACCGTGCTGTTCTGTATCTCCCTTCAGAACATCAGAACTTGGTGACCGTGCTGTTCTGTATCTCCCTTCAGAACATCAGAGCTATTTAATTTCCTCACTCAAATACTTTGTACCTCAGATACACAATGATACACAATAAGAATTGAACTACCATGCAATAAAACACATGGTTTGCGATATTACATGTATATTTATCGAACTATACTTTCCCAAATTGGATTTGGGTGATTTGAAGTTATTTTGTTCAGTTCTGGAATGCCTGTATTAGTCTGAAACTGTCTTGTTGATTTAATTGTTTATTGTTGTTAATTGTAATTAATAATCCTGTCCTATAAAGAACAAGGGAAGTAGTGTGTGAGATCATATCCACCATATGTGTTGGAGCTACAGCATGCTGCAGTGTGTGGATGTCCAGACTACTTGAGCGTTTATCATGGGAGATGACGGGGAACTGAAGTGTTCTAGATGTGTGTTGGTCATGTGTTGATTCAGTCGTGTTCCCTCAGCGTTGAGGTCTGGGAACCGGCCAACTGGAGCAAGCAGTTCTACTGCTGTGTGTGTACACAGTGACACACACACACAGTGACACACACACACAGTCACACACACACACAGTGACACACACACACAGTGACACACACACACACACAGTGACACACACACACACACACGCTCAGACACACAGACAGACTCACACACCAAAACACCCTCTCACACACACACACACACAAACACACACCAGACTCTCTCTGTCTCTCCCTCTCTCTGTCTCTTCCTCTCTTTCTGTCTCTCCCTCTCTCTACCTCTCTCTGTCTCTACCTCTCTCTATCTCTCCCTCTCTCCCTCTACCTCTCTCCCTCTACCTCTCTCTCCCTCTACCTCTCTCTCCCTCTACCTCTCTCTCCATCTACCTCTCTTTTCCTATCATTTTTCTCTCTCCCTCCCTCTCTCTCCGCCCTTTCCTTGTGATTACCTTGACTTTCACAATGTTATGTAACAGGTTCAGGCCATGACAAACATTGCTTCCCTGATAGTTTGATTCTGTGCCAAGAAAGGATTGCTGTCTTATCACATCCGTAATATATAACAGGAGAAAGTACATCATGTTCTGTAACTGCTGTTTTAAGAGCGAGGGGGTTGATGTTTCCTAGCCTTCTGTTCAGGTCAGCACACATGACACACCTTCTCAATTAACTTATACAAGCAACACTAGTACACAGCAGACATTAAAACACATTTTAACCAAACGGTCATTGGTCTGGGAGCTCTTGTGGTCTTGTGACTGTGTTGCAGCAACAAACCCGTTCACACTCCTCCCCTTCCTGCTTGCGTGAGCTTGCCTCCATCTGCCGTCATGTGGTTAAAAGATTTCTTCAGTGATCAGTTTGGTCATAACCTAACTTGTAAACACTTAATGGAATTAAGAGAATTTGACACAGAGCAGGAGGAAGCGAGAGAGGAGGAGCGATCCCAGCTGCAAATCAGACTCCTTTCCAAACAGTTTGTGTTAACTAACTAATAAACTAACAGCGCCTAACATTTGCCATTCAGGGACTCATGGTTGCTATGCGTGGTGATTAAATTCAGGCCCTGTTTACTAGGATCCAGATGGCTAACCTTTTGACCTATCTAACCAAACCCTGCCATGGCTACGCTTTAACCAATCCAGACAACTATCTGAAACACCACTGTCTCTGTCATTAAAACTCAAGTTAATGTTTGAATCTGAGTCAAGGTGACATTGAGTTGGCTGTGACAGTATGTGCAGACTGATATCAGAGGGAAGTCAGTCATGGGTGCATTCTGGGTGCTGTAGTCCACAAATGTGGATTAAAGCACAGAAATAAATACCTTTATCACTTTACATTAAACAGCCCTCTCAGATGGAACGGTTAAATATTACACCAGTTATAGCAGTGAGGCAGAGAGAAGGACTGCATAGATGTCAAGCGTGTGCATAGAAAACCAGCTACTTGAGCACTTCTATATCATGGAAAACTTTGGGTCATTAAAAGGAAAAAAAAGAAAAAAAGTTAGACCCTTTGTGAATAATAGGCGCCCTATGCCAGCCCTCTGTATATTTAGCATTCCAGCCAATTGACAGAACACAAGAGAAGGCTTTGGACTGGATAAAGGATCCAAGGGCAGAGACAGACTTTCGTCTGCAGCTGAGGTCTGGGGTTTTTGTTCCATTTGGTGTCCGTGGTTTAAAAGGGTCCCCTCATGAACAAATATGTACAGCATTCGCATGCCTTTGATGTTCCTCTATCAGACAGAGTCAATGAGGTTATGCTACAATAAGTAACTACCACTGTCTCTTACTTCGGTTGTACATTGTAATCATCAACAATCGGAAGGTATACTGGCCTCTATTGAAGAGGGCTGGATGATTGCTGATCCTTAAGGAGATTGGGTATTAGTTACCTGTTATGATCCAGGGGTTTAGATCGCTTGTGAACGCACACAAGATCATTGTATCTAGTTATCTGGTATTTCTTCATTCTTTAAAATGAGAACGATACACTAAGTACAATGTCATGTTAAAAATGACTGTACATCAACAGGGAATTTAACTTGTACCATGTCTTTCTCATAGCCCAGGCTAATATAGATAGCTGACTGCAGAGGTAACAGGTATTTTACTGGATTGGGAAGAAGTTGTACATTTCACAATGTACATTTAACGTTCCAGAAAAGTCACAGAATGTGATGTCTGGCTTGCTTTGATAGCCAAACACAGTCTCCCAAGCATTAAGGAATGTGTTGTAGAGATGGCAGGGGGAGGGATGGTTTGACGCCTAGGGCATTCTGGAACTGCCTTTATCTTTAGGTAACTGCCAACACAACACACACGAGCACAACATTTCTGACCTTTTGTCAAACTGTTCAGTAACATCGGAGCAGGTTTAGTGAGTTTTGAACGATCAAATCACTCTGATGACGAATAATTACCCAACCTTTCGGAAAGGCAAAAGCAAGCAAGCTTTTAATGTTTTTTTGTGTGGACTGAACGTAGCTTGCTTCATTATGATTGACATCAATTAAACACTGGCGTTCACCTGGTGGATCCTTTTAAGTGCTCGATATTTAAGCTTTCTTCAGTTCTCTTTACAGCCAGGTCTTTTCATCAGTGTAGCCTGTGTAGCCTGTGTCTGTAGGACTCGGATGGTACGTTCACATTACAGATGGTTTCTTGTCAATAATGTCCTGTTTTGTAAATGATAATGATGTTGTTACCCTGCAGTTTGAATGTAAACTCCCTGACCCAGTCCTAGTCCTTCTAAGGGTGGATCATGGTGTCTGTTGTTAGCTCACGCATTGCACACTTCACCTCAGGAAATTACACAAACAGTTAAGCTGCCTGTTTGCCACTATTTATTGGAGTTGAAATTAGAGGGCTTTATTGTAACCTTTGAATATCTTACCCAACTAGTCTGTCTGCTCCACAAAGACAGTTTGACTCATTTGTTGATCCAGCGCACTAAATAATAAAGTTTTACACAGCATTAGACATAGCGGACAAGCAGGCAGTACAAGAGCAAAGACATGTTGATGTAGCATGAGGCTTTAGTGGGACAAGACGTTATGAGTTTGGTTATCAATGTCTTGAAATTACACGAAGTCTTTAAACTTGCTGACTGAAAAGGCTGAATGTTGTTATGGATGGATGGCCATGGTTCGATGTGGCTTCTTTCATTCACCTGCCTTGCACTCATCAAACCCACTTCTTCATTGCACAACTGATGTTCTTCATAAACAATTATAAACCACGTTGCCAGTTTCCCAGGGTTGTAAGCTGGTTTTGGTCTGTGTTGTCACACTTACTGTAAAGAGACACTAGGAAGTACTGACAGCTGATAAAACATAGTCAAGATAAAATAAATACCAAGATAAAATACCAAACCTGTCCTCATAGCCGATTCCCCTTAAACCCATCTTAGGCTGTTACAGCCCATAAATAGTCTGTGTTGTTTTCATTGTACTTGATATTCATGGATTCTTACTGAGGTACGCTGAGGGTCAAATGCTGTACAGTGTCTTCCTCATAGCCCATAGAGCATCTTGTACAATAGTCAAGATTGCACCAACATTGGTTTGTGTTGTGTGAATCTCATCTAATGTTCTGACTCTCTTTCTCCTTTCACCCTCTTTCCCTGTCTCCCTCCCTCCCTGCCTCTCTCCTGCCCTGCCTCCCTCCTGCCCTGCCCTGCCCTGCCCTGTCCTGCCCTGCCCTGCCCTACCCTGCCTCCCTCCTGCCCTGCCCTGCCCTGCCCTACCCTACCCTACCCTGCCCTGCCTCCTTCCTGCCTCCCTCCTACCCTGCCTCTCTCCTGCCCTGCCCTGCCTCTCTCCTGCCCTGCCGTGCTGTATCCAGCATTTACCAAGACACTAGATTCTCTCTGCAAAGCCCCAGTTCAAAACACAAAAACCTCTCATCTACAGCCAGGCCTCGCAAGGTGTTCCTACTTTTTTAACACACTGGTGGATCAAGTCAGCGTAATTTCCTCTCAACCATTCCTAACTCGTCCCCCCTCATCAAGATGAGCTTTCTCTGTATCCCGCGTACCATGGCTGCGGGCCAATACAGTGGAATGAAATGCCTATACATACACAAAAAAAATACAAACTATAAAAACTGTACGAATACTTTCCGATGAATACTGCCCCGTCAGCATCACACAGGGTCCTGGAAACAAACACTAAGATTATATGAACTGGCATGTAGCTACATACAAATAGCTGTGTCGAAATCTAGAAATACTTGTAATAAAAACAACATATTTACACTTGACATGAATGCTGCATTAACTGGCATGAAACTACTATACATAGTACCAGGCCAATAGCGACAGCATTTTAGGTACATAGGAACTGCTATGTGCTAAGTTGTTACTCAAGTTGTCTTGGTACAGTGATGGTTGGGCTTCATGAGTGAGGGGATGTTAACATTGATCTTGTTTTGGTTACACAACCTTCAACTGTTCCTTTACAACATACCCCCCCCTGATCACCCCACGTCCCGCTTCTCCCTCTACCCCCCCCCCTCTCTCTCTTTTTTTTCTCTCTCCCTCTCTCCCTCGTCTCCCTTTCTCTTCTTCCCCCTCCCTCCTCCATCCTCACACCCCTCCCAACTCCCCCTCCCCACCCCCTTCCCTCTCCCCCTCTCCCCCCACCCAGCCCGCCCTCCCCTCCCGCCACCTCTCCCCTCACCCACCCCCCCCACCCATTCCTCCCCCTCACCCACCTCCCCCCTCACCCCTTACCGCCACCGCCTCTCCATCTCTCCTTTCTCCACCCTCCCACCTCCCCCACCACCCTCCCAGCCACCCCCCCATCTCCCCCTCACCACCCTCCACCCAGCTACCTCCCCCATACAGGGAAGAAAATTACGACTATTAGAGAAAGAGAATTAATCTATGAAATTGTTTAAGGTCCTCTGCATTAGTTCACCTCTTCTGGCATTTGATTTAAGCACCATAAATGATATGGCATACGGTCAACTTTATGGTTTAACCATTTAAATGACCCTTGCCCCAGAGTTAGCCAGCTGTTACATGCCTCTCATTTGACTTTAAAGACAGATATTTGAAAAGGAATACATGAATTAGCTCCTGTGTGGGTAAGAGGGCAAGCATTGCTCCAACATCAAGACTGTTCCATTCTAGGAAGTAGGTAGTGGCGGGGGAGGTGTTGAGTCAAGTCTGTTATTGCCTAAATTGTTGCTCAAATGGTTTGAAACCAGGAGGTTGATGTGTTGTCAAGAGGACCCATCTGTTTTGGTATCCAGTGTGGGGCTAAGCATCAGTATGGAGCTCTCCACTGGGCTCCTACGTGACGGTGGGCGGGAGATGATTCATGTTGGCCGGTGGAACTGTAGTCTAATGAGCCTGGATCAGTTGATAGGATTGAACTAATTATGTGCTGTGCATTAACCAGAAACACAAGATTTTTTGTCTGGTGTGGGGTAGGGAGGGGGGAGTGGGGGGGGGGTATGTTGACCTCTGTGTGTCAGAGGAAAAAAACGAGCGGTTTCCACGGAAACCGCGTCCCGAACGAGCGCGCTGGGCTTTGTTGTGATGATCGACTCGATCGGAGACGGGATCCTGTGGAGTCTGCAGCCACTCGGCCTCGACGTCCTGGAGGCCGGCAGGAAGCAGTCATCTGACCTCTCAACTGACATCATCCTTATACATTTAATGCTGTTAGGGTTACATATTTATACATTAAGGTTGAGAGACTAGGAGTGGTGGGGGAGGGGTGAGGGAGGGGTGAGGGAGGGGTGAGGGAGGGGTGAGGGAGGTGACCAGTAGGAGGGGGGGGAGGGGAGTTGAAGGACGTTGTGCCCACTAATGAACACAACACACCTGTTTTGTGGCTGTGAGCAGGCCTGAGTATTAACTCTATTTTTAATGACAGTGCAGGGCATTCCTGTTTTCATGTGGGGATAATTAGGAGCGTAGCCTTGGGGCTCCAAGGATAAACTTCACGCAATTACAGCAGGACAGGACCTGGCCGGACACAAGAAAGGAAAATCTAAATGACTGGGATGTTAGTGGGAACCTGGAGACTGGACCATAGTAATACTTAACCCTGCCTTTACACACTGAGAGGCCCACTGCCTCTGGTCCACACACACACACACACACACACACACACACACACACATACACACATGCACTCACACACACACTCACACACATACACACTCGCACATACACACACACACTCACACACACACATTCACTCACACACATGCACACACACATACACACTCACACACACACATACGTACTCACACACTCACACACATGCACACACTCTTACACACACATACACACACTCTCACACATACATACACACACACACTCACATACACACACACACTCACACAGACGCATATATATATATATATTCTGTTTTGCAACATCCACCATTGCAAAGCCCTTTTGTCACTTAAGGTAGAATGAGTGCCAGAATCATATGGACTGTAGTTCCCACATGACGTGGACAGACATACTGCTGGGTTTTATGCATGTTTGATAACATGGTGACTTTTGCATTTCTTTTAACTCAGCCAAATTACTCATGGAGAGTTTGTAAAACAAGTTTTGGACGGTGAACAATGATTGTGAAAGTCTTTGCATTTCATACCAGTGAAGTCATCAGTCTGGTGTGGCCAAACTCTGAGGTTTAATGTCTGCTGACTTTAGCTTGAAACTGCTTCACTCTGTTTTTCAACCACATCCTATGCACAGGAAGTGATTTGATCATTTAAGGAAATATTACATCTCAAATTACTTAAGATCAGCAATTCAAAAACGAGGATGAATGTTGAAGTTAACTGTGAATTCCATTTGATGCGTTGATTTTGAATTCTGAATTTCAAGACGTAGATGTAATTATATAACTAAGATCAAAATTCTCATCTTGTTCAACATCTTTCGTGCATCGAAATGGGAACTTATTTGCATGTGCAGTGTTGCACAAGACTTCAGACTATGTGGATTTCAAGAATTCACTTTCACAGCCGCCAACTGTCATTATGCAAAGACCATTGTTCCAGGTTATGACATTCACCTTTAATACAAATGTCATCACCTTTAAAACATTTCTTCCGAAAGTGCACATTGTGAAACAACACTTGTGTAGAACAATCTGGGTATAATGTTCGTATACACCGCCTGGAAGAATACCCATGGGATCATGGGATTGGACCTTTTGAAGGTCAGATGAATGATTTGTTGTGTTTGCGTTTGGAACGTCACTCGTTGGAACACTAACTCTTAGGTCTCACGGTCAAGTTATTGCATAAGGGGCAAACTGCATGTCTACATTTTATTTCGGAAGTTTGCATTTATTGATTTAAAGCAATCGTAAAAAAGTTACAATTGTGAAAACCACGTTATGTAACCTTAAAGATATAGACTACTGCATTCTAGAGTGGGAACGACGAGAGCTAAACAGTAGTGTAACTGTGCTAGGTATGCTAACTCCATAGAAGTCTCCAGCAGAGATCTACTAACTGTGGAGCTCTGCACAGATTGGATACAAATCTTGGGTTAGAAATCATGTCAAGGAGAATCTGAATTCTGGAGCGACTTGACATTGATAAGCACATCCTGTCAACGAGTTTATCTTTCGATTGGCCTAATGAATACATTCAAATGTAACGACCCAGATGACCCAGAATTCAAAAATGTGAGATTTACCTACGATTTCCTTAAACAAACATTTTTGTTGTCATCTCGTTGTTTATACAACCTCAGGTATGTCGCAAGGACATCAGCTAAACAAAAAGGCCAAAAAGGCAGATTTCCGTCTTCGGAGGAGTCGTTCTATTTCTCAGTTTACAGCTTTCTGCTGCTCCTGGATCAGTATTTGGATCATTTCATTACTCATCTGTGTTGGGTACTTGTATGTTTAGTCTTAGTGTAGACACACTACCCATCTATACACACTATCCATCTATAAGCACTATCTATCTATACACATTTTCCATCTATACACACTGTCCATCTATACACACTATTCATCTATACACATTATCCATCTATACACACTATCCATCTATACACACTATCCATCTATACACACTATCCATCTATACACATTTTCCATCTATACACACTGTCCATCTATACACACTATCCATCTATACACTATCCATCTATACACACTATCCATCTATACACATTTTCCATCTATACACACTATCCATCTATACACACTATCCATCTATACATACTATCCATTTATACACAGTCAAAACACCCACACATCAATCATTGAGTTAGTGAGACGTGAGGACATTCCTGGCTCTTTTGAAATGTGTGTCCTGTCTGCCAGTAGGTTGAATCATATTAAGGCTTGGTCGTATTATCATAAGCATCCCACACGGATTAAATGTCTGGGCCTCACTTATCTATCAAGATTAGATATCTTGATCAAAGATAATACCACAGACAGGGGAACTACATGTTGTAAAGCCGGTTTCACAATGTCCTGTGCCACCAGGTGAAGCCCTTCCCCCTCCGGACGTTAGTTACAAGAGCTGAATCCTCACGTTCAAGTTTTTAATGGCATTAAGTGGCATCAGACAGGTTGGTTTTTGGTGATGAAAGGATTTGCGGGGGAGGGAGGGAGGGAGGGAGGGGGGGAGGGGGCGACAATGAGGCGATCTGGTGTTTGAAATGATTTATTGGACGTTGTATCTGTCTTGTAGCCGGAGGGCATGGAGAGCTTTGAAGTGGCACAGATGAAGGAGGCCAATCTCTACACTAAGACATTGGAAAGCTGGTCATGAGAGACATGGCCATTGTATTACAGTACAGGGGGAGAGAGGGGGAGAAAGGGGGACAAAAGGGGAGAGACCTGTACAGACGTACCGTTTAACAGAGCCTGGAATCCACATGCACACACACATCTACTAAAGCTCTCTGTTTGATATTACGAATTAAACTGGATCTTTACCTGTACTCATTCTTACGTGGCTGGATTTGATCCAACTGAAGTGCTACAGAAGCAGTACAGACTAAATGCAGATGGATTTCTTTATGCCACTGATATTGGTTAAGCCTTGAAGTACAAAAATATTTCACCAACCGCGTGTAGATATCAAGCTTGCTACTGCTGTTTCCATTTGATTTGACGTACGATTTATGATTCCTAGTTAACAAACAACCAGTCATCAGTCTCTCTCCAGTCGTATGCAATCTCCTGGTAGTTCCCTAGATCATCACTGATAAGGGTTAGAGGAAAGATATCCTCTTCACCCACCATAAACTTGGTCTGGACAGAATGAGGTTAGCCAGTTCAAAAGGTCTCCACCCATCTGGAGCTGTTTGTGTTCAAACAGGAGAGGAGGCCTGGAGATCTTACAGCAGGACTCTAGAACACTCATCTTACAGCAGGACTCTAGAACACTCATCTTACAGCAGGACTCTAGAACACTCAGTTTACAGCAGGACTCTAGAACACTCATCTTACAGCAGGACTCTAGAACACTCATCTTACAGTTACTTTGCGATCTGAATAGGTGCGATTGTTCTGTAGTGACTGTGTGTAAATTGTGTTATTAAGTTGATTTGAATGACTGTTTTGATGGCAAGGACACTTTATAGTCTGACAACCGCAATTTCTGTCAAACTCCAATAGAACTAGTTACTTAAGATCACCTTTACAAAGCTGTTAAAATCCACCTTTAGCTCATCATAGCCCTTGTTGGACACAGTAGGAAAATAAGGATACAAGCGATATAAATGAATAATTGATAGAAAACAGACATAGAATAAGGCCCCTCTTCACAATCTATAATTCATAGGTCTCTCTGTCAGCAGTACTGGTGCCTTGTAAGCTGGGCCATAATTAAAAGGAAGGGAAGGGGAGCAGGGCATATTTTTCAAGAAAATCCTTGAATGACTTTCAGGGGGCATGTCATTAAAGACACGCTCTTTCATGAAATGGACCAGGTCATAGTGGAACACTAACCCGGAGGGCGAATTTGATTCCCAACAATCTTCAATGTATCTAAAAATACGAGTAATAGAAGTTTACCAGGACCCAGATGTGTGGAGAGAGGAAGGCTAGGAGGAGAGAGGGGCGATCAACTGTAAATGAACCTCATTCATTGGGGCCTTTGGTGATTGTACATGCTCATACACACCCTGACATTTGAGGCTTAGTGAATGACAAGTACAAATAAGCTAATGAGAGAATGGTTTCAGTGAGAAAGGGATTTGTTTATGTCTCACATAGAAGCTTTCTCTCCGTATAGGTCTTCACACAGCTTAGCCTAGCCTAGCCCTGCAACGCCTAGCCTAGCCCTGCAACGCCTAGCCTAGCCCTGCAACGCCTAGCCCTGCAACGCCTAGCCTAGCCCTGCAACGCCTAGCCTAGCCCTGCAACGCCTAGCCCTGCAACGCCTAGCCCTGTAACGCGTAGCCTTGCCTTGCGTGGATTAGCGTGGCATGCAAGTGGGTTGTTAATATCTAATAAGGATTTGTATGTCTGTAAGGCGGTGCATTTTTAAACAGTACCTCAGACAAGTTGATGTAAACGCTCGTCAACATGATGTGTCATGTAAGAACAGAGAGCAGTTGAGATGTTTGTCTTTCCAAGATTCATTTATTTTCATAAAAAACGTACAATAGACTGTCCTAGACACTTGTTTTGTAAAGAATGTTGTCTTGACCAACTGATGGCTCCATAGACAAGAGACAAGAACAGCAAACACAGAACACAAGCTTATATCAAAGATATCAGTGGGTGAAAAAGACCATCATGCCAAACATTACACGCGTGTTGAGAACTAACCATGACCTAGTTCAAGAGAGATTAGAAGGCTCGATTAACCAGTTTGAAACAGGCTGGACCAAGGACTTCAAGTGGCTAAGTCAACAGTCCTTTGTAATTACATCAAATACATCTGCTAGATCAAATATTGCCTGTCTGTCATTATTCTCCGGTGAACATACTTTGCGGTGGAATATGCATTTAGTTTGATTGTTATGTCACACCTTGTTTTGTTAAATTGTGTATAGACAAATCTTGCAACCGTTCCTTTAAAAAACAACTGCTTGCTACTAACTACTACCGATGGAAATGGTAGTTGATCTCGAAGTGGAGAAAAACAAGCTTTATTCTGAAGTGGGGTTTTTTGTCAATGATAGGATGTCTTCTCTGGGGGGGCTATGTGAACTGTAGAAATATGTCCATATATTTAGGTAAAATTTGTCCTGCCTTATTGGACAATTAGTAAGTGAAGTTTGACAGGAAGTGACAGAGGGACATGCATCAAAAGGACCCAGGGTGGATTCGAACCCAGGATGCTGTGGAAAGGCGTCAGCAGACAGCATATATGCAGTTCTGCAGTGAGCTAACTGGGTAACTCAGCCTTTCTGCAGGAGGTTTGTGTTCAGGCCAAAACTCCAGTCTTCACGCAGGTTGTTCATATCAAGGTGAGATTTACAAGATGGAGGATGAGGGCGATGACAGAGACATGGTGTAGGGATCAGGTTGGTGTCTCTGCCGGAGTAATTTATGTCGGGGAGTAAAAGGGAGATCATCTGTATTCCTCTCAGAGGGAATCAGGATACTTTGGCCACTAAATCCCCCTCACACTTAATCTTCTGTGTATCTCTGTCATTTACTTGACTGGGATCAGTAGTTTAATGGGATCCTGTAACATTGTACAGGAAGTGGTAAAGGTATGAGACCTGGCTTGCCAGCATGATTTACTGGCACTCTCCTGGAGCCAGGTAGGTCTGGCCAGTATTATATAGGACAGAATTATATAGGAGAGTATTATATAGGACAGTATTATATAGGAGAGTATTATATAGGACAGTATTATATAGGAGAGTATTATATAGGACAGTATTATATAGGACAGTATTATATAGGACAGTATTATATAGGACAGTATTATATAGGAGAGTATTATATAGGAGAGTATTATATAGGACAGTATTATATAGGACCATTTATGATCAGGGTGTTTGTTTCACAGTTTATTGTCTCTGACTACGAGCATCATCTGAATGGAACAGTCAGATACTCGATTTGGTGCTGGAGCAAAGTTGATGTAATTTCCTGTTAAGTCAAACTCAATATAATTGTATTACGTTCAAGACACAATATTAACTTTATTATCTCACAATGTGGAACACTTAGCTTGAGCTTTTATCCACGCTTAAGCCGTACGAGACAAACATTCCACACGTATGTAGACAGAAGAATATGAGGAAGTTAAGATTTCACACTTGCCGTTTGACTGGGTAGTTATACCTATCTAACTGGCCCAGAGAGACGATGTGGAGCTCAGCCAGGGTGAGGTGAAGGCAGCCCCTTAATCCAGGCCGTGAACCCTGACTCTGACAGATCGCATTAGGATCCAGCCCGGCAGGACCAGACCCAGCCAGCGAGTCATCTCACTGCCCGGTTACATCATCGCTCCAAGGCTGCCGTACGCTCGCTAAAACTGCCTGTGTGTGAGCGGGCCTGAGCGCGTACGCTTGTGTCAAGAGCGTTTTGTGAGTGAGTCAGTGTGCGTCAGCATGTGTGCGTGTGTGCTTGTGTGTGTGTGAGCGTGTGTGTGTGTGTGTGTGAGCGTGTGTATGTGTGTCAGCATGTGTGTGTGTCAGCATGTGTGTGTGAGCGTGTGCGTTTGTCAGCGCGCGTGTGTGTGCTTGTGTGTGTGAGCGTGTGTGTGTCAGCATGTGTGTGTGAGTGTGTGTGTGTCAGTGCGTGTGTGTGTGTCAGTGTGTGAGCGTGTGTGTGTCAGTGTGTGAGCGTGTGTGTGTGTGTGTCAGTGTGTGTGTGTATGAGCGTGTGTGTGTCAGTGTGTGAGCACAGGCTGAGCGTACTTAGGGAATGCGAGCTAGTGGAGTGCTGATAGCACTGGCTCACTGCCAGCTGGGGAACAGCCAGCACCTCCAGCCAGAAGCTCGGAGCTCTAATTAACTCTCTGTCCCCTCGCGTCTGGCACTGAGTACTCTGTCACTAGCCCAGCCACACACACACTCTCATTCACTCAAACACTCACCCAGACACGCGCTCACACACACCTACTTACACGCAGGAGGGCTAACATACTATCACACACACACACACACACACACACTGACACACACACACTGGTAGTGGATTTTTAAAACTGAATGGAGACACTTGGATAACGGTACAGCATTTTGGAAGTATTCGCACACACACAGTCTTGTGCTGATGTGCTGTGTGTGTTGACTGGATGTCTCGCCAGCTTGGCATGTCACACATCCTCATGTGAATTCAGCATGTACACACAGATGGATGGGAATAGATTTTTGATGTCGCCGTGCCTGTAAAGATTAAGCAGAAACCAAGCTAAACCAGTTATAACATTCAAAGAATGTTCCCGACAGCAAATTGTTCCGGGCAATTTCACACACGTTGGATGAGTATTTGACAAGATTTGTATGAATGTGACCAGTTTCTCCATGATGAAAAACATGCTGTGTGTTTTCACTATCCTCTACCCGTTGGTTAGATTCATGTAAGTAGTGTTTCGTGATATCGACTGGATAGGCAGGACAGCAACCTAACCTTTGTTGTAGCAGAGGATCGAGGAGTCTGCGGGGAAAAGATGTCACATTTACAGCTGAAAGGGTTGTGTCAAACAGACTAGCATGACAGCAACATGACAGATTTTCAGGAGAAATGTGAACAGCACCTTGCCTCTGGCTGAAAACTGTGGAAGACGAGATATGGATCTAAGAAAGGTGCCGTGAGGTTCATCTGAAACTTGTGTCCTCGTAGCTTGCAGTCCTGGGAGTATCTGAAGGGACAGGGCACAGTTCAAACTGTGGTCACATTTGATTTTACTTTTATAGCGTTGCTCTATCACGACTAGGATCAGTTATTTACAAAAGACACAACGTACGCCTTTAAGTACATACAACTAAAAGGCAACGTTGCATTAAAAACTATCAAAGGTCAATACAAACCATTAACAATCCAAACCAACCAAAGTAGACAGCTGAACAAGCCTGTTTTGATTTAAATGTGAAGAATGCCATAAGAGTGATTACTTAATGCTGTTTAGACGTGTCGTTTTTAGAAATAGTAAATAGGTTTGGCTGTTATGTTGGAGTATTGATACAAAAAGGAAACTGTTCATTTAAAGGTGGACATGACTGAACTAAAAACCCCACATTGGATTAAATCAGTTAATGTCTCGTTCTAAATATTGTCAACAGCTCCCTCTGCTGAAAGCCATGAATGTGCTTGGATGCAAAGTAGCTTCTGTGTGACCCGTGTAACTTGGCGTTCTGAAGAAGCTGTTGCTCTTCAGATGTACAGTACATTTAGCTAAATGCAGCAAAGTTAAATACGGATCGTTTTTTAAAGTTGTTGATAGGAACAGGTGTGTGTGTGTGTGGTGACGACTGTTTGTCACAAGACGAGCACACACTCTGACCAGAGTCCTGTTCAGCAGAGGACATACAAAGGGAATAAACAAACAACAAGCTGGTGGGAAAGAAACTTCCAAATTAGTTTTGTAAACAAAAGTATTCGTCTTTTGTTGCTGATCCAAATGGTTCGCAAAAAACAAAAACAAAAAAACTTTAGATTTTATTTATTGTTTGCACGTTGACAAAGTTTGCAAAAGTGCAATCCACAAGACGAAATCCACATGGTGTTAGTAATGTGTAGTAACGTGTGTCTCATTACCCTTTACTGACAGCGCATGTATACTAGACTTGCTGTTGCTCAACCTTTACGCTTCACCTAAAACGATCAATGTCACACCATTCTCATCCTCAGTCCTGCACTTAACCTTGTGCTGCATCTGTTTTCTTTATTAACATTTCAATAATATTTTCACCGGTGAATGTCTGCAAGGAGTTGTCCTCTCTCACCCCCCTTCTCCCCTTCTCTCACCCCATCTCTCACCCCCTGGGGTTTCCCCTCCAAGCACTGACCTGTCTCTAATATTGGTGACAGCTCATACACTCCTAAATGATCAGCTATTATCTCTGGACCTCGTTCAGAGTTTCCCGCTGGTTCGAAAGGTCACCCTTTTCTGTCTTCCTGCATCGATCCTGCTCCTCTGCTAACGTGGCCCTAGCCCTTATTGAAAGTGAACGTTGGGAGGACACAGTGTCGTGAAGCAGGAGTGGCATTGCTGAAAGCATCGCGGAGAGAGTGAATAGAACAGAAACGACGACAATAATGGATCCGCCAATAAGGAGACTGAGGTTTCTAAAATACACCCCAAGGAATTCTTGTCGCAAATATATGAATATCTCCATGCATTGTGTCAAACTGACGTCTAATGGATCTGTCTTTTTATATCTACGTTTTTTTCATATTGTACATTTACTGTGGCAGTAGACTTACAGTAAAACAAACTCTACTTTGCATTTATGGTTTGCTTCTGAGTTTGAATCTCAAACTAAAATGAATTAGTAGAAAAATCCTCTGTAGTTCCCTTGGGTGCAGAACGCACAGTTTTGTTGACAGGAAGCAGTTCGTAAGACAGGTTTTGTTCTTCCTGGAGCGTGTGAACGATCTCATCTCAGCTGCGAAACAGCTCTAGGTGTACAATTAATGGATGCATTCTCCTCAATGCTTCCCTTGTTCTTTTGCATTTCTTTTTGTAGAAGATCTGTATTACTTTGTGTTATATGTTCCAGAGTGATGCTTCATTTGTACTTACAATGCAGCAAGGACACTCAGAACATTCTTCCAGAGCACAATTGTCATTGTTGCTTATTTGCTGCAAAAGTGAATAGATTTTCACAGTCTCAAGAGATGTTGCATAACCTTGTAGGTCCTTTGACTTGGGGTTGTGTAAATCGAAAGTAAGCTATGACTCAAATAAATTATTGAATATGCTATTGTATTAATCATTATTTGTGTTTTTACAGTTGTATGAGTGATTATTTGTGTTTTTTTACAGTTGTACGAGTGATTATTTGTGTTTTTTACCGCTGTATAAGTGATTATTTGTGTTTTTTTACAGTTGTATGAGTGATTATTTGTGTTTTTTACAGTTGTATGAGTTGGACGATGATGACAAGAGGAAGGAGTTTCTGGATGACCTCTTCAGTTTCATGCAGAAAAGAGGTGAGTTGCAGTTAGTTTGTCAAATGTCGCAGAACTTAAACACTTTGTGTTTTAAGGGATGTCGACAAATACATATATATGCACCAGAACTATGGCATGCTTTTGTTAAGTATGATATAATACAGCAGATTAAATGAGCGTTAAATATCTTTTTTGGAGAATGTTTCTAAAACTAAAAGGCTTTCGTCATTAGACTATATTAAATACACCTTTAATGTAAAAACATTTGATTATATCTTGGTTAATCACATACATTTTTAAAACCATTTGATCATTCTTGTGCCACATCATGACCTATCTGTCCCTGTGGTCCTCACACTCTCAGCCTTGTGAAAACAGATGTTGTAAACATTTGATTCCTCTAACAATAGGAGACCGTGGCTCCTTGTGTAGAAAGTGTTTGTTGTAGTCTTGGTTTCGTTTCCTGAGGGGAGGAGTGGATGTCTCCACATGGAGAAGAAGCAGGTTTTTTTTTATATCAGTGGCACAACACCCTCATCATCACAACAGCCGCGTCTGTGTGATTTATAATAACCCCCCAGCTGATGTTAAAACAGGACAGACAGGAAGTCCGTGCCACAGAAGGGAGGGAAGCATCCTGGTATTCAGCTGCTCCGCCAGTGTAAGGAATTCCCCAGGTTTATTGGGCTGGTGGCCAAATTGCGCCTGAGTTTTCCCACCGTCAGGAATCTGCTGGTGCCAGAGAAGGCACTTTATTGGTGGAGAGGAGGGTGGGGGGGGGTAGGAGGGGGCAGAAGAAGATGGGTGGGGGGGGGGGCGGTAGGAGAAAGGGGGGGCAGATGGGGGGTGGTGGTAGGCGCTTTGGCATTGAAGGTCTTGCATAATATGAGGAAGTTGGCTACCCCATGAGAGAATAAAGGTACAATGATTGGACACAATGACAGCACTATTTTGAGCAGAGGACTTGCGTGTTTGTGTTAGTGTGGGCTTGGTTCTCTTCATGTGGTGCAGACTGGAAGCTGAAGTATTTTAGCTACTGGGCCCCTGGCCTTGCCACCTTGTTTTTGTTATTCACTGGTACCTGTTTTGTGTAGACAATGTCACATTCCTGTCCTTTTTTTTATTACCAACATTACAAAGTAATATTTTCAGTAAAATCTCTCTCTCTCTCTCTCTCTCTCTCTCTCTCTCTCTCTCTCTCTCTCTCTCTCTCTCTCTCTCTCTCTCTCTCTCTCTCTCTCTCTCTATATATATATATAATATATATATATATATATATAATAATTTTTACTACAATTATATATATACATATGTATATATACATATATATATATATTAGTCATACGTAGCTGATCAAAAAGCAAGATGCTTGACTGTCATGTGATGTTTAGAAACCATCACTACCAGCATTCTCTCCACATCCCATGAAGTAGTTGTAAATAAAAACAAGCCTCAGTAAACTGCGGTTGTGAGTTAGGTGACAATGGTTTTCCTGTTCTCCCAAAGAACAAAAAGAGGCCAAGTCCAAAAGCTGTATAAAATGTTTATTTTTACTATAGAAAACCAAAGGGCATCTGAACAATGCCACAGCTGGATTCCCGATCAATGCCCTTGGAGACGGTAAATCAATCGCAACTTTCTGACAGACGCTGTAAAATGTGTTAAAGATAATATGCGTTCGTTTCGACGTGTTTGGTAGTTACGCTGCTTGTTGCTCGTCCCTGCTAGACGTTTCCCAGGGTGGAGGTGATTTAGTCACTGGCCTCTCAAACAAAACAACTGCAAATACCTTCCATCACAGGATTTGGGGGAGGGAGAAATGTTGTTCTTAATCCATTAATGGATGCCTTGGAGAATTTAAGGTGCGACTAGCTTTTAGCTTAAGGCTAGGATTACTCATTGTCAGTTAGATGAACAATACTCTCCCCATACTATTCGTGAATCATCTTAAACGATATGTTTGGCTGATGCAATTCTATCTGTTTTCGTGTTGATGATCTAGTTGGTGAAGTTGGTCACTCGGATTTAGATCCGATATAGATTGTTGCCGGGAGACGTTCAATTAGTAATTGATTTAGGAGTTAGTGTCAGGAGACGTGAGTGCGTAGGAGATCGCCAACACCCATTTTTGAACTCTGTCGTTTTTCACTAACTTAATCACAGCAGACTAGCGAATTGTCCCAGTTAAGGTTCTCTTGAAAACATCACGTCATCTTACAGTCCCATCCCCAATTAAGAGATGGTTAAAATTATACCTTCTATACAACGAAATGTTGACGGAGTAACAGTGTCAAGTTGCAGTTTGCATTTAGTGGCCTTTTAATATCTCTGATTTATTTCAGTTTAGAGCCTGTGTCTTCCCTGATTGGTCAGCGTGTGTGTCTCTGGAATGTCTGGCAAGTCTGTCACATCTTGTAAAATTATTGATGACAGGAATTCAGTCCTGATTTATCACGCAGATGTTGTTGTATTCTTATTGGCTGAGCTAACTTAGACTGCCATCCGGTAACTAAGGGCTGTCTTTCGTGTCATAATACCCATTCGTCAACTTTGGTCTTGTAAAGACAAAATACTTATTTTTAATTTAAAAAATGTGCCTTTGACTTACACTGCAAGTACCATATGTTGTATCGTATTGTACACATGCAGTATCATGTGTTGATACTGAATAATACTGAGACAGTGATTGCTTTGCAGGTTCTGAAAACTTTAGCACATCTGTCAAACATCCATTTGTTTTCTGTTGCCTTATGCTCCATTTGATTTGCTGATGCTGATGGCTAGTGAAAGAGTTTTGGGGTCAACATGTCTTCTCCCCGTCTCTCTCACTCTGCTTTCCTCTCTCCTACTGGCTTATCAATGATAAAAGCTGTTAAGGCCAGGAAAAGATATGTATGGGCCATTTCCTGGAAAGAGACATCTTTTGAATTCCATCAAGCCATACTTGTACCAGCACGCAGCACCAGCACGCAGCCCCAGCACGCAGCCCTAGTCCAGCCCCTGGCCCAGCCCCTGGCCCAGCCCCTGCCCCTGGCCCAGCCCCTGCCCCAGCACACAGGCCCAGCACGCAGCCCTAGCCCAGCCCAGCCCCTGGCCAAGCACCCAGCCCCAGCCCAACCCAGCACGCAGCCCTAGCCCCTGGCCAAGCACCCAGCCCCAGCCCAACCCAGCACGCAGCCCTCGCCCCTGGCCAAGCACCCAGCCCCTGGCCAAGCACCCAGCCCCTGGCCCAGCACGCAGCCCCAGCCCCTGGCCCAGCACGCAGCTCTAGCCCAGTCTGTGGCCCAGCACGCAGCCCTAGCCCCTGGCCCAGCATAAAGCCCCAGCCCCTTGCTACCTCTGTGACTTCCAAGGATACTGGCCCATGATAAACACTACAAACACTCTTAACACAAATCAATGGCTTCTTGAATTTCCTTCGGGATTAATAAAGCGAAGTGAATTTAATTTTGTTGGTTCACCGTCGCTTTTCTACTGGAGCGTTAACATGTTGTTCAGCACAACATTCATTTATAAATGAACACATTCTATTGGTCTTCAAAATATATTTGTTGATTCAAACATCGCCAATGTTGTGTCAATGCTACAGTAGATACCTAAAAATATGGGAAAGATAAAGGATGTTTTCAGTGGAAGCAAGATCCTCTCCTGTGTATGATTGATAGTGTGGATACATTCACTGGTCAGAACGGAACAGAAACGCCTGTCAGCCACCCACTCCCATCCACATGAATTAAACCTTGTGTGCCCAAAGATGGCAGCTGCAGATCCCCTATTTGAACCATATCCTTCACTTGTGGTGCCCCCACCAACCAGGAACATTCAGTTTCAACATGTGCGGACCGTACCAAGAGGTCATCTGTGGGGGGGGGGGTTGATTCCCCTGATTCGTATTACAGCTGACCCCAGGAGTACGGTAAGGGACAGTGACAGGTGATAGGATCTGGTCTGATCATGTCCCTGATGTTGCGTCATCCGCTCTGGAGGGAAACTAAAGTCTGCCTGAAAATACAGAGTTAGCATGGGTTAGCATGTATGTTAGCATAGGTTAGCGTGTCTATTAGCATGGATTAACGTGTATGTTAGCATGGATTAGTCTGAATGTTAGCATGGGTTAGCGTGTACATTAGCATGGGGTAGTATGTACATTAGAATGGGTTAGCATGTACGTTAGCATGTTTGCTCATGGCGTTTGGTGCTCTCACATTTTGAACACATTCTGAGAGTTTGTCTTCAGGCTTAGCCATATTGTCTCTGTCACAACAGTCCCTCAGTCCGTTTCACTCAACATGACCGCCGCAACAAGGTGAAATTGTTAGCATAGCAACCAAGTTTGAAACAGTATAAACCTGTAGGTTGACAGGAAGGATTTACACGCACTGGGCAGTGAGTCTAACTACAACCACCAACTCACATAACAGCCTTTTGTTTATTAACTGGGAGCCTGTTAGTTTGAACAGTCAAAAACACCGTTTTGGACTGTATTTCTCAAACTGTGGGTGGATGGATACAGATTACACTAAGGTTGTGAAGTGTCCAGCTGCAGTTACGCTGGTCTAAATTTGACTGACCATGGAGTCATGTTTAGTGTGGTCTAAATACAGTCGTAAGCTGGCAGATGAAAGGTCATTGATCAAAGATACTGGCCACCATTTTATTTATAACTCTTAGCCCAGTGTGGGTTACAGTGGAATCTGAACCCACAACCCCCGAAAAACATCTAGAGGTGAAATAAAAAGATATACTGTGTGTGTGTTGCGGTCAGGAGATATTTGGATAAAGTATATTTAGACTTTCCTGATGTGTTGCTGTCACAGGATGTCCTAAATCCTATGTGAAGAGCAGTGTGGATCATCTAAGTTTGAACTGAACTCACATTCTGAGAGACTGTCTAAGACACTTCGACTTTTGGACTAATATTTTCGACAGCTGACTGGTCTTGGTCAGTGAGACTTTTCCCGCTATTTTCAGAGTGCGAATAAATAGTCGCACCGGAGAAATGAACCGAATGAGAAATAAAGAAGGGGGAGAAAGGGTGTATGATACATCGACTGTAGCCAACTCTCTCACAGATAGATACACTCTCTCACACAGATAGACACTCTCTCTCACAGATAAACACTCTCTCACACAGACAGATGCACTCTCACAAAAACACACACTCTCACAGAAACACACACTCTCACAGAAACACACACACACAGACACACACTGTTTTCCCTGTGTTGCCCCCCCTGAGGGAACCAGTTCTAAGTTCCCAAGGACAGACATTGACGCCTCATTCCATCACAAAATAAGCTACCCTAAGCCTGTGTTATTGTTTGACAGAATAGCCTCGGGTGGGAATATTTATTGCTAAATTGTTATAAACAATCAGACAGTGTTGGCCAGGATGCTGAAAGTTGAGACTGTTGTAAAGATTCAATTTCACCTTTTTTAAATGTATTCATCATGGAACATGAACATCAGTAATTTCCTACCGAAAAGGATAAGGATTCCCAACGGATGTTTGGGAAAACTAAGCAAATCATTTAAATTTTAAAGGGAAACTTTGTCGAATTAGGATAATATTAGGGAGTTGTGACCATCTCCTGTGTGTCTTGCACACGAGAACAAGCTGTAAAGTGACATCCACATTACCATGGAAGCAGCTGTATGTCTCTCTATAGATCCAGTTCATTGTGTGAGGTCATTGATTCACTGCAGCACAGGTCATTTTCAGACATGCAGGGAAACCTATAATAAACTAAATCATATTCATTTGTGATGACCAAATGGCCTGTTAGAAAATAAGTACCATTTGACAGCACTATTTAACCTATAATCACAGAGATTTTTTTTTACCCTCGCAACAGTCTGAAATCTTACATTAACCATCATCACACACTATTAGGTTCTAGTTTAAAAAAAACGACTCTTGACCGTTTCTGTTGCATTAAGTCTACAACGTAGTTCAGACTCCAGAAAGGAAAATCAAACTAATATTGAGCTGTCGTATTTTACAGAAACTCTAAATGTGCCATTATAAAAAATAAAAATGTTTTTAGATTCCATATGTATGTATTAGTGTGAAGTATATCTGAACATTTGATTTCTCACCATCCGTAATCATATTATTAAATCTTGATTTACTCAGGATAACTCAAAGTCCAAATGAACAAGAAGCTGTCACCTATGAAAACATACTGCAACACTTGGTATATTACAGCCACAAGATTCATGACTAGACCTAGAAACAATTTCTAACTTCTTTAAAGAACATTTCCCATCACCTAGTGTCATAAAATAGGAGCCAAATATGTTTAGATAAAATGTATGACAATAAATTCCTGTGATTGGTTCTTAATGCCTGGACCCTGCTGGGTCTAGTTAGTGAATCTGGGTCTGAGCCCACGGGAGTTGGGTTTGGATCCTGGGGTCGTGACCTCTGGGCTGTGGTTAGATCCTACCCTCGTTAATCAGGATTTGCCTAGCGACAGCCACGGCTTCCACACACCTCTCAGGACAGAGGAGGTGGGATCGCCTTTCATTTAAAAACAAGAAGTCCAGTTTCTAGTTGAGCATCTCTCCAGTCGTAGCTCAAAATACAAGCTAATATTGGTGTAGCAGCAATGTAACTGTGGGCATTAATATATGTATTTTAATGGTGCTTTATTGAGGGTTCGTCAAAGCAGAAAGGTTTTCTGGCAAGAAGTCATCTGATGCTTGTCATCCCAGTCGTGTTAGAGAACAACTGGAACATGCTTCTTCTTAAATGAACCATTCAGCTTTCGCTAAGTACAGATCATATTATAAATCCCTTGTAATACCACTGAAACTAGATAGGTTTGTCTTCGACAAACGTGTATCCTTTAGCTGGAGAATCAGTCTTGTTTGAGAACGTTCGGAGCAGCTGGAGAGTGATTTGCTTTGGTCGCCTTCTCATCACACCAAGACCACACAATGAGTGTCAGCCTCTTTTGTGTACTGATAAATATCCCATTTGATTTATTGTTTCCTTAAGGCTCTGGGTATTAATTGATTATTGCCTCCAAACTACCATCAGCACTTTCTTGCAAATAAGTCAACTTTTGTGTCCTGATGTAATTACCTGCTATAGAGAGGAGCAGCTTTACTAGAAAGAATGACAACATAGTCGATTTTTGCAACACTAAACATCCAGAGAGGACTGGCATGCTTAATGTTTCCTTTCTCCCTTAAAAAGATCTCGTTTGAGGCAAGACCAAGGGGTATTGTTAACAGAAAATGGTGGGCAGGGTAGGTTTGGAGGTTGTTTGCTATTATAGTACTTGAAGGATGGAGATTTAGTGTAGTTATACGTCTTATAATAGGCACATATATGGGCTTTTAGATTTGAGTTGCATAAAGCCATGCTTTGTGTCTTTTTTGTTGTTGTTGATTTGCCTTCTGAAATAGAGACAATAAGGAAATAATAAGTATAGTATGTATTTGTTGTGTAAAAACAATAAACAAAAGCACGTTATCTCAACATTCAATCGCTTGCTACATATTTTAGCTTCTTTGTCTAATCAGGACACACACACACACGTACACACACACACACGCACACACACACAGACACACACACACACACACGTACACACACACACACACACACACACACACACAGACATACACCAGTGCTGTGCTATGTGTTCATCTGAACCAATGTTTCAAAAACGAGTTCCCTTTCTTGTTTCATCCTAGCCGTCATCACAAGGTACAAATGTGACCGAAAAATATAGCAATACTTTCATTTTTTAAAATGTATAGCGGTAAATAGTGCTATTTCAAACTCTAAAGTTTGCAACTAGCCTCTTCAGATACATATTAGTAGCATTAGTGAGTGAATAAACATTTGTTTTTCTCCCCAAGTCGTTGTTTTAAATCGTTCATTTCATGGGTTAAAAGAGCAAAGCCAAACAGGAGGAGTAATTCCCATCCTATTATCGGACGTAGGTGCGAAGTGAACACATCAGCGATGAAGCCAAGCACGAAGATGATTACTCTGCTACCATCCCCATTCCCTTCACAGCTTCAATTAAGCCTCCCATTTTTTCAGCGAGTGAGCGATTATCCAGAAGACTGGTGTTAGACTCTGTACAGGGTGTCTCTCCTGCAGTCTACCATTGCTCATTGTCATAATGATCCATGGCCTGATCAGATAGTTTCTGCTGACAAAAGGCTGTCCCCCTCAAACCTTCTTTTATTCTGTATATCTCTTTCACAGAATCAGGGACACATATACATCACCCCAAGTATCGAAAGTGCATAAATCAAGTTTTAAGAGGCTTGTCTCGGCTCAGATTCAGTCAGACAAAGGCTTTTGGTCCCAAGTCTGTTATTTATTGCTCCGGTGTTCGTTTGGTTTGCTTTTGTACATTCCCAGAAATAATTGTTTTATAGATCAATCCCTGTATTCTGCATTACAATCCACTGCTGTGACAATGAGGAGGGAGACAGGAGACAGGAGCTGTTATCATCTTTAGTTTTTCCTTCTTTCGTCTCCAGTCACATTCTTGTGAGTCCATCTGACCTGACTGAAGGCTACCCAGCGCTAAGCAACTCTAGACTGACAGTTTGAGTAGAGAGGGTATCAATGATCTCAATCTTCATTTGAGTGCTTTCTAAATATGTCCATTAACCTTTCTGGGTTCACCCTACTCGTACGACCACAATGTGCTGTGATATATAGACAGTTTAGTGGGAAGTTGTAGATTGTAATGTGTGTCTTTCTGGACGGCGCTGCTTAAGATTAAAAAAATAAAAAAGCTGTCATTGTCCTCAAGTAGCTGGAGATCAATCTTTTGTTTTTAATAGTGTCTCTCTGTTTACGTGCTACTGCAGCAAAATGAAGCCATAATTACCTGTCTTAATTGATGAGTTTTGTCCATGTTGGAGGTTACTTCTGGCCCAGCCAAACCCTCCCTTTGCTGTTGTCTGCAATATATTTCTGTGAATATTGATTGCTATTATGGTAAATCCAATGTGCGCAGTGGAACTCTATCAGCAAAATGCAGGTTAATGATGTCAAGGTCTACCTCTCCAGAAGCCATACAAAGGATTGGCTTTACTTTATAGCTTTGAATTAAATTGCAAGTACAAATTATTATCGAGGCCCCTTCATTCTGCTAATTAAGAAGCTGGAAAGAATCAAACTAAAATGAGATCACCTCCTCATTTGCCAGCGATTTCTAGATGAATTCGAAATGTGTCTTTTATTTTTCAGGATCTTATGTTCGTCTTGATGATGTCCTCGAAAATAAATGTTGAAAAATGCATCTCAAGTTTTGTAAGGTCATATAATATGCTACAATCGTTTACCCGTTAGGATGTCATGATGTTCTATACCACAGACAGAAATGTGGATTTCATTTGTCAGAGCGAACCAATAAAACAAAAAGAACAGGGAATTGTGAGAGTTTTTCCAAAGTAATACTCCCTCTTAACGAAGCTGTCAAGCTTCTGACATGCTTCAGATAAACCAGCCCCAGAAGAACCCTAAGACACCCTGTCGATGAGGTCTAAAGTTAATGGCATTGATTGTGGATATTGTGTTTCTCTATCTGCAGGGACTCCAGTGAATCGGATTCCTATCATGGCCAAGCAGGTGTTGGATCTCTACACACTCTACAAGCTTGTCACTGAAAAAGGAGGCTTAGTGGAGGTCATCAATAAGAAAATATGGCGCGAGATCACCAAAGGCCTCAACCTCCCTACCTCAATCACCAGTGCAGCTTTCACTCTCCGGACACAGTGAGTACGAATGCAGGAGATGCTTAAACACTTGCAGCTGACTGGTAACTCAAACTACTCAGGGCCTGGATCAGGATCAGGGCCTGGATCAGGATCAGGGCTAGGATCAGGGCCAGGATCAGGGCCAGGGCCAGGATCAGGGCCTGGATCAGGGCCAGGATCAGAGCCTGGACCAGGATCAGGGCCTGGATCAGGGCTAGGATCAGGGCCAGGATCAGGGCCAGGGCCAGGATCAGGGCCTGGATCAGGGCCAGGATCAGGACCAGGATCAGGGCTAGGATAGGATCAGGGCCAGGGCCACAATCAAGGCCTGGACCAGAGCCAGGATCAAGGCCTGGATCAGAATCAGGACCAGGGCCAGGATCAGGGCTAGGACCAGGATCAGAGCCCGGGCCTGGATCAGGATCAGGGCCAGGACCAGGATCAGGGCCAGGGCCAAGGCTAGGATCAGGGCCAGGATCAGGGCCAGGGCCACAATCAAGGCCTGGATCAGGGCCAGGATCAGGGCCTGGATCAGAATCTGGATCAGGGCCTGGACCAGTATCAGAGGCACCTCTTTAGCTCACAGGATAAGTGTGTGTCCCAGGCAGACTGAGTCCAGTACCTCAGTAACTCAGATTCAGATTCTTGCTCCTTTGCTGCTACTCTCTGTCTCTGACTTTCCTGTCCCACTTACAAACCTTCCAGTAAAACATCGAAAAAAACATCTTTAATAAAAACATCTAACAACATGGTTTGGTTTAGTCTCAGGTGTAATACAGAATAGGCAGAGGGGAGGCAGTAAGATACATTTTGTGTGGAAAAAAGGTACAAAAGTAAAATATAAAATATTGCTTATGAACTCAGAACATCTGAGGTTTTTCAGTTTGAAATGTTTTTGTCTGCGAAGCGCTTTCTGTTTACCGTACGACAGAGCTCTTGTTATGGCAGACTATACAGTATATTTACGTCTATCAGATCAGCATAGCTGGACTTTCCCAGACATTTAATAGACTAAATAACCCTTAATTTTCTTCCAAGATAGATGCATGTGAATCCTATAGTACTGATCACACCAGTATGTGGCAGGATAATTATAGCTGTGCAGTAGTTTAAGGATTTAACCTGCACCACAATGGTAAGCACAACTTGTTTGTGCATGATATAAAAGACTGTTATTGAAAGCAATGAAATCATTCTGCCCCCACTTAACAGTGGGCGCCTGTGACAGTTCTCCTATATTAAGCAGATCTTTTCACCTGGTCAGCCCTTTCACCCAGCATTAAAACATCTAGTCACAAACACCAAAATCATCCAAATATGCTGAGTAGTTTTGAAATCGCACATCAGTTTAAATATTTTAATGGTCCGGCTTAAATGTTGGGACGACTGCAGCCAAGATGACAGGCTCCAGGTAAGTGTTTCCTGCTGTCTCCCCCAGGTATATGAAGTACCTCTACCCCTACGAATGTGAAAAAAGGGGACTGAGTTCCCCGGGAGAGCTCCAAGCAGCCATCGACAGCAACCGGCGGGAAGGTCGAAGGCAGAGCTACGGATCGGCTATCTTTAACTACTCCCCTGTGGGCACCCCCACCCTCATGTCCTCCCCCAAGATGCCAATGTCCCACCTCAGTATGGGCACTGCCAACGGTGCCCACCTCTCCCAGTCCCCGGTCATCAAGAAAGGTGAGGTGTTCTGGCGATGTGTTCGGGCGATGCATCCGCATGCTAGGACCTGAGTGGGCAGAAAAGGGGACATTTCTGGATATTTACCTGTAAATGAGGCTGTCAAATCACAGTATGGCCATGCTATGATGAGAAGGGTCATATGAGGATATTATAAACACACAACCCCAGCGTAGAAATGGAATGCTATTGTTTTAGTTTGTATCATATTACTATAATTCCTTCCATATGGGACCCTTATGCGTTTCACTAGGCATGGACAGATCCTCATCACTGTCAGATGAAATGTAAATGTAACACCAGTATGGTTTATATAGGTCCCTCTTGTGAGATTGGACTAATGTAAACACTCAAGGGGTAAAATATACACTCCTGGTGTAAACTTAACACTTTGAAATAGTTGCCTAGTGCAGTTCAATTTTTTTACATGTTTGAAGTTTTTACTAGGTATTAACTCCCCCCAAAACTTCACACATTTTGTCAGTCAAGTTTCCAAGTAATTAAGTTCTGAAGGTTGACCCAGACACTGTTCAGTGCCCAAACCACCAGGCCTCAGAACCGGAATACTGCAACTCATTCCGCTTCCACTCCTTCTCTTCTCTTCTGTTTGTCTGCTCCCAAACCAACAGAAGTGTTTTCTTGTCTAAAAGCAGCAGCCTCTGTGCTCTGCCTGCCATGTTTGTGTAAGCTCTGGGTGGTATACTCATCGCACCACAGGAAACGGCTGGCTGGATATCCTTGCCCAGGCACTGCCAACGTTCACCCCAGATCAGAGAGGGGAATGTGAAGCGAGGAATAATAGGCTGTTTGATAATCGACCCGCAAGGAATAAGGGGAGGGGAAAATACAAAACAGCAGACTGTTTTGTCATATAGAATGCAAACACAACACGATGTACAATCGTGGGATTCATCGTTATTCTAGAGTTCCTGCTTCACACAGTTCAGTTTGGATCAGGATCAAGATCCTGGACGATACTCATGTATTAAACTGACACAGGAATTATTTGTCAAGGACAAGCTTGAAAAAAAAACTATGGTAACTTGAACTTTATAGATTTTCCTGTCTAGAACCATTAACCAAACAGGGTCCCCTTAATAACATTCGTGCGCATTACTAACAGGCCACGTAGCGCGACGACAGCACTAGGAAATCTGACCTCTGTCGTTTCTGCTTGGTCCTGCAGAGGAGCCCCTGATGGGGAACTGTCAGCCCAGCCGCCTGCCCCTCTCCCTGGGTGCCCACCACGCAGCAGCCCAGGCAGCCGTCCAGGCTGCGGCCCTGGAGCAGCTCAGAGAGAAGCTGGAGAGCGGGGAACCACCAGAGAAGAAGATGATGAGGATGGCAGAGGAGCAACAGAGGCTGATGCAACACGCGTTGCAGCAGAACCTGCTGGCCATGGCCTCGCAACTGCCCATGAACATCAAGCTCAACAACAGAGGTGAGGAAGGCTTAGGGCAGGGGGGGGGGGGGGGGCTCAGGCACGCAAACCTGTATGATCCTTTTCAAGAGGGTGAAGCCAGAGGCATTGTGGGAAATAATCTCTCCAAGACCTGAAGCCATTGAACCATCTAGAGAGTGAGGTACAAAGCCTTCCATCAAAGCTACTATGAGAGAGACATGCTCATTTTGTTGGTTGGATTCTTGGCTCGGGTTTGCAATTTTGGTGCCTTTTTTGTTGCTTTTTATTGATTGGCCAGTTGTTGAGACAGGAATGCAGGGAGAGAGGGAGAGAGAGGGGGGGGGACATGCAGGAAATGGCCTGAGTTAGATTTAAACCCAAGCCCCTGTGTTAATAGGATGCAGTCCTACCCAGATGTGCTAGAAGTTAACATGGTTTCTACAGCAGATCTTTTTAATGGGAAGGGCTGTCCAATGGTCAGATAAAGTACTTAAGCCCTTCCTGGCTCTCTTAGTTGGTTGTTGATTGGCCAATCAATGACACTGATTTTCTGAAGTTCTCACACACTCGGTTCGTACGGTTTGATTTCAACCTTTACCAAAATAAAAGTTTCCAATAACGATACACCGTGAAATGTTGCTTCCATTTTTTTCCCCAACTTTTCGTTTCTTTATGCAACAAAAACGAAATGGAAAAAGCTGTATATATATTTTACGAGCAATACTTTTTTCTGGAACTCTGTACAGACTTTCCTGTCTTGAAATCAAATGCTCAAACGTGTGTGTGTTTACTTTTTTTCTAAACAGCCACTTACATTGTATGAGGTTTAGCTCAATAGCTGCTTTACCAAGTTAAGTTATACTATTTCATAAGATGGTGGGGTTTTATATTTTTTTGCGAAATACCACTAATACCCCATAGACCCATCATAAGATCAGCAATTTGCAATAAACTCTGACTCTATGAGGAAATACAGTTCCCTGACACGTTATCAGTAAAACTGCCTTGTGCCTATCCTCATTGTGATGGCTCTAGAAAGGTTGGTGTTGGACATGCAATAAGTCATGACTTAATGATGAGGCTCAAAGTGAGAAGGAGAAGCCTATTCGCTCATGCTTGATAACATTTCTTTTCGCATGACTGCCTCTCTTGTAATAGCAATAATAGTGGGCTTTGCACCACACTTTTGCTGGTACTATGAGAACAGATCTTAATTCCACTCACCATGGACACTATAATTTAAAGATTACATTTAAAAGACTATGATTTGCAAATGACCAGAGAGTGTCTGGAGATGTCCATGTGATGTTTGAGGACAGGTAGATTTAAAGATCATCTGGATATATTAACCATTTACTCAAGTCTCTGTTGACGAATGCTGATATCATAACTTAGAACTGAAATAATTGTGTGTACCCTGGCTGTGTTGCGCGCGCACGTGTGTGTGTGTGTGTGTTTGTGTGAGAGAGAGAGAGAGAAAGAGAGAGAGAGAGAGACAGAGAGAGAGAGAGAGAGAGAGAGAGAGAGAGAGAGAGAGAGAGAGAGAGAGAGAGAGAGAGAGAAAGTGTGTTTCCATGTATTTTCTGCCAAATTTTATATCATATTGATGTCATCAAAGTTTTTGAGCACTGGTCTTCTGTGTTATGATACTGCGTCGACCTACGACCAACAAATACAAATAACCACAGCATCATTTGACTTTTCTTGCTTCCTCAGAACTCTTTAATAAACCGCTTCTTATCCTGTCAGTCTTTGAGATATCGCCAATACAGCTTCGGAGCCCCAGTTCTTGCTTCTTGTGTTCCTTTTTTAAATGCTCATATTGAGTTTTTCTTTCTCGCTCTTTGCCTCCTCTCCTGACAGATGATAGACAAGAGACCGCATTGAACCTGTCTACAACCGGCATTAGCAGCATCAACATGTCAATAGAAATAAATGGAGTTGTCTACACAGGTAAATAGAGCACCCGTTTGCTGATGTAATTGCAGGCAGGAAATTCAATAAGTTATAGCAGCACCCCGTGCCTAGTCCTCCACGCAATTTGATGTCTTTGCTATAAAATCCATTGTAATGAAGTGGCAGTCCAATAGTGTTAAAAAAGTTAAATATCTTAAAATGGGGCCTGTGGATTTGAGGTCGATGAAGCTTATTGTCTTACGTGCCTGGGATAGAAGGCCTTCCAGTTTAGCCCCGAGAACCTCCGTTGGTGTCTTCGAACGACGGAGCGGTAATTACCTAAAGACAGGCAATACATGTGAAGCCTGCTGGAAACTTCAATTGCACCAGAAGTGGCTATCATATTTAGTCGAGCTTTTTCTCCAAAGCCGGTGTTGAGTGAGGTGAAGCTTAATCCAGCAGATCTTGCCCCCCACTTAACTTCTACTTTAATTAGACTGACTGTAAGCTTGGGGAGACCCATGTAGACTTGCAATCGCTTTCCTCTCAGTCACATTCCAAGAGTTTGGGTGGACGTCTGACAGAATCGTTAGTCGACTGTGATTTTACTTATTTATGCGTTCAGTTTAGTCTCCGTAGCATGCATTGTCATAAACTTCCGGGTAGATGTGTGTGTACATTTCTACAAAGAAAATTCCTGTATTTTTTATTGATTTTTTTCATACTGTTTTGATTTGTTTTCGATTATCCAGGTGTCCTGTTTGCTCGAAGACCAACCATTCCAGGAATGCCGGGTGGTCACCAAGGCAACCACACCAGCTCTCAGGAAAAGACCAGTCCAGGATTGCCCTCACAGATCCAGCCACCCTGTTCCTCTGCATCCTCAACCTCCTCTTCCTCCTCCTCGGTCCATGGACTTGGAAACTCCTCCCCCTGAGCCCCCCTGGCTGCCTCCCCCGTCCGCCCAGCCCCCTCCCCCGTCCGCCCAGCCCAGCCCCCTCCCTCCCCCCCTTCCTTCCCCAAGACAACAAGCAGTCTGAGATATTTTAAGACTTTTTGTTTTCGAAGCTGGATTTTACCCCGTCCCTCCCTTCCTTTTCACAAGCTCCCTTATTCCAATCGAAAGAATTTATAGGAAAACAAAGTTTTTATTTATAGGGAAGAAAAAAAAAATCTGTAGAAAGAAATAAACGATCTCGCTCGTACTCTACGCCTCATCCGAGCTCTGGATAACGATTTATGTAGAGGACCTTTGACCTTTGTGTGTGTATGTGAATGAAATGGCTGTTATTCCGTTTCCTGACATGAGCTGCCCGACTTGGAGCAGTTTCATCGAACGCGGAGTGACTCGTTGATGCGGTGCCGCTGCGGCCATCAAAAACGGCGGGACATTGGCACCGTGGCGAGAGGAAGCTGATTCACTCTACTGCGACGTCTGCAGACAACCAATCAGCTTGCCCTTTGACCTCAAGCTAAACAGGAACTGGTTGATCTACTGGGTATGTTACCCCTTGGCTTTGGGAGTATGTCATGTCGCTCGATATCACAGACCTCTGATTAATACCTGTGTTATTTTCCAAATCGGTCAATGTTGCTGCTTTAAGCTTAAATACCAAAGAAGAAGCTTATATGTTAAGCTTAAGAGAAGCGCATAGCGTAAAAAGAGAGCGATAATACAAAATGATCAAACTAGAGTAATATCTAATTAATATTTCATACAAAGCATATCCCACGGAATCAAGGCATAGTTGTTTTTTCTTTCATAGACAAGGTGTCATCATGATGATGTCATCTATTGAAGATGTGGGTTTAAACACAACATCTAAGATGATTTGAATACAATGTTTGAAACTGTGGAACGAGATACTGAGGCAAGAGCAGCACTGATATTTAAGATAAGTGAGTGGTTGTTTAATTTAAATGCCTCTCTCATTTATTGGTTGTACTAAATAGCAAGACTACAACATGCTCAAGTAATAGTTATTGTCAGAACCATTTGCAAAACCAATACTCAAAGGGGCATATATGCTGTATAAATTGCATGGCTCTTTTTAACAAAAGTTTTTCAACACGTTTCCATCCAACATCTAAAACCAGGATCAATCAATAATAACCAGTGAAGCTTAAGGGAAGTTTTTTTTTTTTTTTCCACAATCAGCCAGAAGCACTAATCCAGACTGGTATCTGCTGGTATGAGGTGGAATGGTTATAAGAAAAAGTCTTTTGCAAAAACAATGCCCATCTGATGATGGCAGGAATGCTGAGCGATTCACCAGGTGTTGTGTTGACATGCTGCCAGAAAAGCCTTGTGTTGGAGTGCTTATCAATCCACCAATCACACAGTGGCTTTATATCATCCTGCTTTTCTCTTCCTCGTGGTAATGCACTCGTGTCTAACAGTAGAAAGTTCAACTACTTTATCCCTCCGTTTTTTTCTTGCTCAAATTTTCTCTGGGTTGTTTAATAAAGATTTAAGATACATTCTCTATTATGAAGGGAAACGGGAAACATATATCTTTTATTAAGTCTTTAAAAACATAATTTCAAATTGTATTTATTTTGTTTTTATGTTTAACCTTGGGCGTCAAGCTTGCATTCATCTACACCACTTTATTTGAATTCGTTTAAGGAGTTATTTCTATCACAGCCAGATACCTCACAAGTCTAACTGTATATATACATAATAGAATATAAATACAAAATATACCTCATATATTTCATTTATATTATTTTATTGTAAAGCCACTTGAAAATCAATGTGTTTCAACAATTCACTGGATTTTTTTCATATTTTGTATAGTTATACCAAAGAAGGGAATATTTTATGAACAAACATCTACCTCATTCGTTATAGACGGTGCCATGATATGATCACATACTTAATTGCCAGTTTCTTAAGTGTAGCCTTCACAGTCAATACACATGTATTACCTTGAACACAAAAACGAAACAAAAAATGTAGTGGAGCAGAGACGAAGATGGACCATTCAAGGTGTGAAGCAACATTGCTTGTTTATTTTTGTCATGAGATGTGATTTTTGCTCACAAAATACACCGATGCAGGCGATCTACTGTTGCTATGACACGTAACTAAATGTAACATAAAACGTTTGCTCCTAAAATCACCCAAATCGCAATAGAGGACATGCATCAAACTGGAAATAATTGAAAATGTCAGGTATCAGTGCTGGTATTGAAGGTGGTTGTATTCGTTAATTCCAGTGTTTACTTGAAATGTGTTCTTCTTAAATCAGGTCATTATACAGACTTTTTCTTAGAGTCATGTTGTGGTAGTTTTCTGTTGTGTATGTGACTTTCTATGAAGCTTTGGTGCTTGAAAGCACTTCCCCATGGAAACCCAGTCTGGCTTCATGTTTTAATATCTCAAAGGGTTTTACCTACAATCGGCCTAATATTAGACAAACCAAAATGTTAAATTCAGGTCCTTCAGGTCTTGCTCAGTGTGTGTGTCAGAATTTGCCTCGTGTAATAGTTGACAGATTAACATGCCCTTCTCTCTCTATGAAACATTGTGGATGAATAGGAAAGGGTCTTTATCCTGACTAAGTTTGAGCCCATCTCAAACTTGGCATGTTAATCACCAACTTATGAGCTGTTTTTCATCACAGGATTGGTTTTTCGGCATCCGATTCAGTTTAAGACTGCAAACATGTATCCTTGTTTTTCTCATGAATGTAAAACCTGTTAATCCATCCTTATTGTGGCAAAACTACAACAAATTCACAATATTCAACCATTCGTAATTGTTTGTGAAGATCCATTTTACTGAAGGACACACTCAGCACAAATATTTATGTGCAAAAGTACATAGGGCACAAATGATGCGCACATCTTTTTATTTTTACTCTTACAATAAAGTTTCCTTTTGCTTGTGATAGACATATCAGAGAATTCTTTGTTTTAAAGACAGCACTGACAGTGTCTCCGACCTGTCTTATCCTCAGCCCTTTATACACTATGAAGGCAAACACAACTGAAAAGGTTGCAAACAGTTGGGCAGCTTTGCTGCCTGACAAACAGGAACACACCATCACTATTATTCTTACAACCAAAGATCATTGCAAAGCTCACTTTGTTAAAGAAATTAACCAAATACAGAACAAAGATTAATCAGCATTGGCTTTAGTAAAAAAAAATACAAAAAATTTAAAAAGGAGAGAAAAAAAGGAATTTTCACTAATGAACTTACTTAAATAACATGTGGTTTACTTCCTGTATTTTATGCTATGCTGGTAGAATTTAGATACTATAATAGTTTATTCGCTGTGTATAAAGCTTTATATATAATAATTCTTTTATTTACCATTTGTTCATTTTGGATGAATCCAGTGAGTAGTAGGATAGCTGGATTATGGTGCTCAGGGGTTAAAAACATATAAAGAGACTGGTGAAAGACATGTTTGGTTTTGCCATTTTGATTTGTAGCATATTTAGAAATAAAATACTGCTTTTAACTTCATTGTGATTGGTTTTTTTTCTTTTCTCATTTAGCTTCTTGCTACAGGTCAAGGAGGTTCACGTTCAAAAGAGAGTCGCAGCGAACAGTTTGCTGTATGATCGTATGCAAGGGTTGACAGAACAAACATACATAGCGATTGTTTTGCCTCTTTATCATATTAAAATAACGTTCTTGTAAAATGGCTGTATAATAAGAACAAGAGGAGGGCTTCCTTACAAATAAAAGATTATTCATACAACACTTTTAAGTAAACTGCAGACATCTCAGCATTTCATTTGACCAATACGGAACTGTTAGTAACGTATCAAATCCATACCAGGTCCACCTGCTGCGAATAAATTGTAAAAACCTGATCTTGTGACTAAAAACTACTTTTATTAGCATTACAGGACTATTCTCATGTTGAGCTATACTACATCACATTAAAAAGCGGGTGGTCAGATTTTCCAGACGCAGATGTCAGAATTTGAAATCAAATGGCCAATTAGTGTTCAGTGAGTGTGGTGTGGCTTCTAGCGGAACTTGACTACTCTGCAAGACAAAGGTCAAAGTACAATTTGGCAAATGTAGGCAATTAAACTAATGATGTCTCAATGTGTGCAGCATTAAGCGGCTAAAATGGAGTAAAGATTGGTTAATTAAGGCTGAGAACCCTGATGTAATTAGTGCCAGCAAAGATTAGTGGCCGTTGATGGACTTGGAAGGATTTGCAGGTAATTGAGTTATTATCAGGGCTCGTACGGTGTTACTTTATACTTCTGAATAAACAAAAACAAATTAGGAGTGGTTGTCCAATAATGGCTATCTTGTCAGAGATTGACAGAAATCCATGCTCCTATAACACAGTGTTAATTTTATGCACCACTGACAATGGTGTTGCTGATCAATAACGCTACTATAAAGTAAGGCAAACCATCAATCTGGGTTGAAGGGGGTAGACGAGATGTGCAGAGGGAGACAGAACATGTCACTGCTTTCCTAAATAGTTTTGGTCTGACCTGACCTGCGTCATGCTTGCTAGAGCTACGAGGGATGATGATTCAAGCTCAGGCTGAGCTGCTACTCCGCTGATGCTGCTACTCTGCTAGAAGAGGGTGCAGCTAACTGACCTGCAGGTTACAGCTGGCAAGGTAACTGGTGGGGCACTGGTATCAGGTAATGGTAACAGGTACTGGTAATAGGGACTAGTAACAGGTACTGGTATCAGGTACTGGTATCAGATTACTGGTATCAGATTACTGGTAACAGGGGCTGGTATCAGGTACTGGTAACAGGCACTGCTAACAAGGACTGGTATCAGGTACTGGTATTAGGTACTGGTAACAGGTACTAGTAACAGGTACTGGTATCAGGTACTGGTATCAGATACTGGTATCAGATTACTGGTATCAGGAACTGGTATCAGGTACTGGTAACAGGCACTGGTATCAGGTACAGATGTGAGACTGGTACTGGTGCAAGACTAACAGGTACTGATGTGAGACTAACAGGTACTGGTGTGAGACTGGTACTGGTGCGAGACTAACAGGTACTGGTGCGAGACTAACAGGTACTGGTGTGAGACTAACAGGTACAGGTGTGAGACTGGTACTGGTGTGAGACTAACAGGTACAGGTGTGAGACTGGTACTGGTGTGAGACAGGTAACAGGTACAGGTGTGAGACTTATAGGAACAGATTATTAACTTCTAATGTTAGAAACTAAAGCATGCTGTTTCCACGGTGTAACAGCTCTCAGGTATTTTCTTATGGTTACAAGCTTCTTATTTGTGTTTGATGACCCGTCAATAGGAGACACACAGAGATGCTGTCTCCCCCATCTGCTATTTTAGTGGCCATTGATTTGTATGGTGACCTCTCACCTCTGGAGTGAGATTCCACACACCAAAACCACCTCCTAGCTATCAGGGTGGATTTGCACCACTGATCTGAGACAGGCTCTCGTTCAGTCGATAACAATTAGTAACTTCAGCACATACCTGCAAAACTGAAGGACTGGAATATTCATTAATTTACTTTAATTTTTCTATCCATGTCAACAAGCAATTATTTCTCTCTTTTTTTTCAAATCAATCTCTGTCTTATTTTAACTCAACTTTGATCAAAATGATTGTGGACGTAAATAAAGGCATGTGTGTTGTGATGGTCAGGGAAGTGTCCAATGATTTATAATAGTGTGTGTGGTTTCACAGAAGTCAACAGATAAAAGGATATGTTAAGCACTGTTGTTTTGCACATTGCCTTTGATGGCAAACTGAATTTGATTCGTTCCTTTGGCCAGGTCAAGGACGTAGAATGGATTTTAGACCATACGAGCACAGGAACCTAATGAAAAATACATGTTTTCTTGTGTGGACACCTTATTGAAAAGCTCTATAGATGAAAGAAGAGGAAATTCAATGCATTTTGAAGGCCAAATCACACACAACTGCAGACTTAATCATAAATATTGTCATCTACTAAAATGGCCATTGAGGCTGTTTGAAAACATTTTCCCAATAAATAACACGGAATTAATCCAATTCTGGCAGTTTTTTGTGTTTGTCGAGTATCCAGCTTTGTCGACAATATGTGCTGGCTTCACACAATGTTCTCGTTTTCAGTGGGTTTCAGTAGAAAGATTTGAACTGGGAAAACAAATGTATTCGACATTGATGTTTTTGTACAATGATCTGAAGTGAGGTGTTGAATAAAGCAGAACTAAAGGGTTTAAGTCATAGAAAACATTCAACAGTAATACTTCTTTACTGCACAAGTTGGTAGGTACATTTGAAGAAATCATTTTAAAAGATGTATTTGTTGTTGTGTTTTTTTGGGTTGAGTTTTATAGAAACAATCATGACAATTATCAACAAGCAAAGAAGGAAATGTAAGGATAAGGAAGGCAGTTTGTGGAAGTCGATAGTGTTGGGTGTCTCTGTAAATGATGAAAACCCTCTAGACTAGCACTATACTGCTTCAGCCAGTAGCTACAGCAACTCTAAACTCACCTTAATTACTCACCTGGTAAGAGTTTCAGTGTCACTAAATGCCATTGGCACTGACAGAACATGTCACCTTATAAGAGCATCTGTTTAACAAACAGCATTCACCTGCTGTCTATTGTTCTATTGGTCACAATCAAACAGTGACACAAGTGGGTGTTATTAAAGAGTTCAGACAGGTTATAATTCAACTGAATCGTTTGTTCTGTCACTGAACACCCACAACATTCTATTGACTGAAAATTCTTTGGCACATTACAAAACCTGGTGCTTTTCTGGTGAACGGATCCAGTTTCTTTTCTCTGGTGTCCAGTCTAACCTCTGGGCATGGTGCAGGACTAGGATGACAGTTATTGGTCCGGCCCAAATTCACAGGGGTGGGGGTGGCTTCAAAGGTAACCTGATAAGCTCATTCTTCATGCTACAACGCTAGTTAGATCGGTTCATGCCCCCCTCCCCCCCCACAACCACCTTTGCACCTTTAATTATGAGGATGGTCCATGTTAGAGGTCACACACACACAACCACCCCCCAATTTAGGACATCAACTGTCACCCTCTCCTCAAATCAAATCAAATTGTATTTGTTTACAAGTAATGTCCCAGAGGGTTTCACGTCCGCCCATAGATCTGCCCCCTCACCCAAGATACACCCTGAAGATACTCACGTCCGCCCATAGAACTGCCCCCTCACCCAAGATACACCCTGAAGATACTCACGTCCGCCCATAGAACTGCCCCCTCACCCAAGATACACCCTGAAGATACCCTGAAACCCCACAGTGATCAGGTGACCTGTTGCAATGCACCAACATCCTGAATAGGATCTCTTTCATAGGTTTCACCTTGGAAATATAACTTCATAAAGTCAGAGTAAATTTAAGAGACTGGGAGTCAGACAATGACTGAATGCTTCTTTTAATACTAACACAAACAACCCATGATGGCAGGACTGGGATAAAGACATTGTCGGAGTAATGTTGATATAAATCATGACAAATTCTCCAAAGGTGGAGGTGCAGTAAGGTTCATTCCAGTTATTAACGAGGGTTTAGGTGTGGGACCTAATATATAGTGATGGGATTATGTTTCGCCAACGGATATCTGGGTCATCGTCTGAAGCCTGTCGTCTAAAGTGCTTTCATATCTACTGATGGGTGATGCACTGTTAGTTTGACACCAGGGCTAGCTGCTTGATAAAAGATGCTTTAAGCTTTAAAGCATGGATTCACTGTGTGGATATAGTCTTTCGTTTCACTATTGTTATTGTTTCAATGCCAAGCACATGGCTAAGCTTTCCAACTGTTGAACAATTATTTACATACAACTGTCAAGGTTAAAACAGCAGTTTGTTTTGAAAGCGTTCTGTTCAGAGATGTGGCCCATGTACTGATGATTGTGGTAAAGATGTCAGCAAAACAGCGTCTGCACACCTGCCACTCGCTGCCTGTTGACCCTACATCTAATGGAGCGGGTACTAGGGTCCACAGAAGGGCAGTAATAAGAGAGAGGCGGGGAGAGGGAGGAGCAGGTTAGAGAGAGATGGACGCTTATGAGTTTAGTTGAACGAGCGGAAGGGTCGTGCTGGCTGGCAAAAATATGAAGATCATCCGGTCCTCTTCTACCCCCCCCCCCCCGCCCACACACACCACACATACACCACAACAACACACACACACACTCATCCCCACGCACGCACGCACACACCACACACAGACAAACACCCCCCGCCCACACACAACACACACACACACTCATCCCTGCGCACGCAGAACTAGGCACAACACTGAAGCAACAACAAAATGTAGCTACACACACACACACTTAATCCGCTGGGCTTGTGCAATCAGCAACCGCGACACACACAGAGCGAAACGCCACACACACAGTCCACTACCATCCTGCGCTAGCGCACGACACACACACACGCACGCCAACACGCACACACACCGACATCCATGAACGACACTAAACTATACACTTCACAGCAACCCACAGCAGGAGGACACGAACAGCACAAACACACACACACCACGTTACATATGAACGAACACGAGCACCAACACACACATTCAGCACCCGCCCCCACATACACACACAAAACCAAGCCCCCCCCAGCAACACCAAAAAACAATCTACAGTCATCGTACACCAACTACCCAACCTCCTCACACACACTCACAACCCCTCCCTTTTATGTTACCAGCTCCTGGATTGGTTGACGATAAAACGATACTATTCGGCAATCCGATAATGTCTCAAGACATTTTGATTTGAGAGACGGACACAGAAACTAAAGTGCAGAAAAATCTCACCTCTGCTGTCAGGACCAGCTCCAGGCCACTTCCCCCATCACACTCTGAACAACACCACTGTCAGACACACCCGGACTCCATCACAAGCAATACAATGGCATTCCACACTAGCGTTTGCCTGAGCCCTAAGGCCAGGTGTGTACACTCCAAACATTCTCACAGATTTATCACAGACTATCAGAGCATTTTGATCTTCACACAAACATGTTTAACTTTATCATGGAAATATCAATAAAGGTATGTGTCTTGCTGGACCGAAACGTTTAATGGGAAACAGGTGGTGACCTTGAGAAAGCAACCCCATCCTCCTTGTACAGTGACCCTCCTACATGTCAGACACAAGCTAGCTGCTGGACAGCTAAGTCTTCAAGAGTATCACCTTGTGGTCTAGGAAAATGCAGCCACTCACTAATTAAGATAGAACTACAGTTGAGCATCTACCTAAATCCTGCCATGCGCTGAGTCAGCGCATTACAGAGCTGAAGAGCTGCTATTTTCTGCTTCAGAGATGGAAAATGGACCGGAACTCTGCCTGCCTCCACCGCCGCTTATATACAGTTTTTACGTAATTGAATGTACTGCTCTTCCTGTTTCTGTGGAAGTGAATTAGTTACACTTCTATCTGATAAGATTGTCGTTCTCTGAGGAAGCTGTCATCGTCTTAAAGCTATTACCCGAATGAATACATATGATCTTACTGTTTCAGTCTCTGCGCTTTAATTCATGATTGAGTAATGGGGGATACTAGAGAGTTTCTGTATTAAATTCAAACAGAAAAGAATTACCTCAAGACTAAAGCTTTATGACATTGTTTTGACAAACAGAACTGATGTAGTATAATAATCCTGTTGTATTAATATAGATGCTAACATCTTTATCCACCATGTAACAGTATCTTAAAATAGGCCCCTTGATTAATAAACACTGTTGTACCTAACAACCCCAGATTACTGGAATCAAGAGGCCAACAAATGTCAGTTTTATGATGCCGTTTCCTGGGGTTGGCATGGCAGCAACAACATTCATGGTGTTCGATTGGCTGCTTGCTAAGGATAAGCACAGCAACACCCCCAGATAGAACAGCCAGGTCCCAGTGGACGCCTCGCTTAGAAGCCTAACAAGGCTTCTTCTGTCCCACACACAGCAGCACATCACCTGCTTCAGGTCAATAGGAGCTGGGGGTTGATTTCTGCAATAATTGGGGGTCTTGCCTCTGTCTGGCCTCCTGACAATAAAGACCTTGCTGAGGTTAATAAAGCCAGTTCTCTCAGGCAGTCTGGCGGTGTGTGTGTACTGTACTGTACTGTACGCAATAGTGTGTGTGTGTGTTTGTGTGTGTGAGTGTGGAAAGGGCAACTAATGATCAGCCATAGGCGGTTGCCCTGGTCACCGAAGCTGAAGCACAGGCGCAGAAGAAGTTTTCATCAATCACTCGTTTGTGCCCAGCGCTTTGACGTTTCTAAACAGGAGCATTTACTGTAAACAGCACATACAGGCCAGTTCATTTCTAACCTGCCGGACAGAAGCTGGAAGAGTCAAATCCTTCAATCGCAGGTCGAATGGCTTTTAGCTTGTAAATAAAAACGTCCGTAAAAATTCAAATGAATGCGATGAACTTTCTCGCACTCGCATTACTTGTTCAAGTCCCTATCTATACTCTCGTCTCACCGATACTAGGATATAGGACACACATTTTGCCTCGTGCGCAAACTGCGATCAATATCATCACATTCTCGGCACTTCAGTGATAGGATGATGATGATGATAATGATGATGATGATGGGTGCTGTCAGGTTGCACTTACCTGTACATGTGACTGCCCTGTAAAATACTGCCCTCTTGTGGTGATATAAAAGTACTTGGACTTTGATTTGCAAACCAGTACTCGTCTAATAAATAATCTTACTGTAATAATAACCTTGCCACAACGTGGTTGAATCTACATGGTTTTTATATGATTATAGAAAAGTCTTTGAAATAATAGTAATAGTTTGGGGATAAATGTTTCTGTTGAGTGAAGTCCGTTTATTTACTGGGTCAACCGGAAATACATCTGGTGGTGGTATTCCGCAGGTCCACTTGTTTTGATAGGATTGGTTTATGGTATGTCATGTTAGACAGCCAAACGGAGAAGGAGTTAGGGGAAGATGTATAAACCATAGCCTTAAATTAATGTATTTTTATATAAAATATGGTGAAAAATACCACAACTTAAAATTAAGAGGATAAATCAACAGGGAAACCACATGCTTGTTTTGTCCATGATTTCACCGATTTGAATCCGGTTAAGCCGCCAATGCTGCCCGTGTAACCGAAACGAATGAACAAATGACCAGGATCATGTAGGGGAAAATGGCGGATTTTGACGAGCTTCGGGTAGGCTAAAAAACAAAGACGTGAGATAGCATTATGGCTTCTATGCCTTTGTCGACGCGCATTTAATAACTATAGTGATGATTAATGGTTGAAGCACTACAGTCACATACATGTGTTGTATTCGGACTAGCGTAAATACCTTGCATGTCGTGTCCCCACTGTAAGTATTAACTAGACCATCAGCTAACGTGATAGCTAACTCGAGCCATTCCAATGCCAACAACTTGCTAGCTAACTAGCTAGGCTAGCTAGTTTTACATTAGTTTATGCGTTTATGTGAGTTGAGATTAAGAAATTAGGTTCTATTTGACGAAATTAATTTGCTCTCTAGTTAACCTGGATTTACAAAAAAAAATAGCCACAGCAACAAGTTTATAACCATGTAGCTGGTTAATACCAGGGCTACACTACATGCACAGTAACAGCTGCAAGGTTAGCTACAACTGTTTGTTCATGCAACAAGGACTACCTGACAAAGTTATTTGTGGGGCATTATAAAAATAAAAATAAGCTATCTACAGTATCTAAGAAACTGCCAACCCGTAGCACTTTAGATATCTGTTATAGTCATTAGCTAATGAAACTAGTAGTAGTAGCTGACGATCCAGTTGATCTTAGCCATATCCACTACATCATTTTCTATTGCTTCTGAAGAATTCATTTGTTTTTTCCCCTCTCTGAAGTTGACTTTCTGCCCAAACTTCTTTTTTTTTGTTGTTGTTTTGTTGCTGTTTTCCCATTTCACCATGTATGATCTAATTGGTCTTGGATTTTTTTGTTCATTTTTTAACATTTTAGATGCGTAGCGGTCACATTTGTTCAGGATATGTATGAAAAGGATAAACACATATGAACAGTGCAACATGGACCATAGAGTGAAGGGTCAGTTTGGTTTTCTTATCTTCACGGGCTGTGTTTGACTGGGGGGGTGATGATATAGGGAACATTAAAGCTATGTGGAATAGTGTGTCCAGCTCATGTCAAGTTTTGACACCAGTGTAACATTGTAAAGATAAAACGTTCGTTTTTATGTCACGTTAGATGTGTTTGAGACTTTCTAAACACTTATAGAGATTATGTTGTAGTTTGCCACTTTGCAATAGCGTTGTAGCGATACTAGTTCCAAATTTTGTTGTTGGCACTTTCCTCAAAGTAACATGTTGCCTAGGTTTAATTTGAACAACCTGTTCTTAACCTATTAACGTAAAACCTAGCTGGCTTCATCTGTGTTTAAGTGGTACAGTGTGTTTGTGAACATTAACGATAGTCTACCAACTGTTAAGACCAACAGATGTATAATGCTCAGTGTAGATCGGCTTCACGTCTTGTATACTTTGTCTCCGCTTGTTTTCCAGAGCATGATATCAAGTTTCCGAGTGTCAGAACTTCAGGTGTTATTGGGCTTTGCTGGGAGAAACCGAAGTGGTCGCAAGCATGAACTCCTGCTGAGAACTTTGCACCTGTTGAAGAACAGCTGCAGTCGAGCCGTGAAGAGCAAAATCAAAGATCTCTATCGCCAACGCTTTCCCAAAACCAGAGACGCAAGCGTGCTGGACCTGGCCAGTATCAAAGCAGCCTTCTTTTCTACAGAAGGGAGTGGTGTTTGCGTTGTGAACTCTGACCTGTCGCTCAGTCTGCCTCGATCGAACCACTCGGAGTTGTGGAGCAGAGATTCGATAGTGACGTTGGGGACGGAGCCCAGGATGAACCTGCAGCAGCCGGCCCCCCTCATCCCTCCTGTCCATCCTGACGTGCTGATGAAGTCACTGCCCTTCTACGACGTGCTGGACGTCCTCATCAAGCCATCCAGCCTCGGTTAGAACACAGTTTAGACCTGTCTGTCCTTTTAGATGTGTCTGTCCTTTTAGACGTGTCTGTCCTTTTAGACGTGGCTGTCCTGTAGAAGTGTTGTCCTTTTAGATGTGTCTGTCCTGTAGCAGTGTTGTCCTTTTAGACGTGTCTGTCCTGTAGAAGTGTCTGTCCTGTAGCTGTGTTATCCTTTTCGTCGTGTTTTTCCTTTAGACATGTTACTGCTGACATCATCCTGATGAAGGGTGTTTGTTTTATTTAGGAGCCAGCACCGTTCAAAGATACCACCAAGAGAAGACCTTCATCTTTGCCCTGACCCCCCAGCAAGTCAGGGAAGTGTGCATATCCAGGTACTCACTGGCTTCTCAACACCCTCTCACTGTCTCTTTGTCACGCTGTGGGGGTGTGAAGTCTCATGTTGCTGTCTGTTTGAAGGGACTTCCTCCCAGGCGGACGAAGGGACTATATGGTTCAAATTCAGCTGAGGTGAGAATGTTCAATAACTGTTGTCAGGCTTCACAATTCGGACATTTGACTACTCCATTTTTTTCCCCGAAATGTTCATTTTATCATGTTTTTTCTGTCCATGTAGGTTTTGCCTGTCAGAGACAAGTTGTTTACAGGAGGATAACTACCCCAACAGTCTGTGTATCAAAGTCAACGGCAAGCTGTTTCCTCTGCCTGTACGACCACTTGGTATTCTCTGCCTTCAGCTGACATGATTAAGCAGCACAACATCAATATTGATGTTCCAGGTCAAGGTTTACACTGTGACATCTATAGACTTGCCAGAACTTCAGGGCTATGATGTTGTCTCTTTTCCCCTCTCCAGGGTTACGCACCCCCACCAAAAAATGGAGTGGAGCAGAAAAGACCAGGAAGACCTTTAAACATCACGTCATTGGTCAGATTGTCTTCGGCAGTACCCAATCAGATAACGGTCACATGGGCTCCTGAAATCGGAAAGGTATGTTTGTTAGCAGCCGAGAATCCACAAAGTATAAGTGTTATTATAAACATGTATCTTTTGACCAAATCACAGGAAGTACTTTATTTATAAATATATTTATAGAGAGAGGCAAAGATATGTTGGAAAAGTCTCATTGAGTTTGCAAAGCAAAGATTTCCAAGCGATACCACAGAGGGCTTCACAGAAGCCCTGAGCGCAGGACACAGGCTGCCCTCAGTGCAGGCTGCCCCTAGGCTGCCTCTAGGCTGCCCCTAGGCTGCCCCTAGGCTGCCCCTAGGCTGACCCTAGGCTGCCCCTAGGCTGCCCCTAGGCTGACCCTAGGCTGACCCTAGGCTGCCCCTAGGCTGCCCCTAGGCTGCCCCTAGGCTGCCCCTAGGCTGCCCTTAGCACAGGACCCAGGAGTGACATCATGCCTGTTCTTCCAGACCTACTCCATGTCGGTGTACCTGGTGCGCCAGCTCACCTCCCCCCTGCTGCTGCAGAGACTTCGTATGAAGGGCATCAGGAACCCCGACCACTCCAGAGCCCTCAGTAAGAAGTGACGTCACCCAGGCCCCGCCCTCCCGCACACGCACGCACGCACACGTATCCACACACGCATCCACACGCACACACACACATCCACACACACTAATCCACACACTCTAACGCTCTACCGTAGCTCTGGCACATGAACCCCCCTTCTGAGAGCTTAGCCTCTCCGGGGAAACTCTCCAAACAGAAATGGTGTCTCACCAATGTGAACAGGATCACCACGATCCACCAGAGAGCTGCGTGTTCCTGTGCCAGAGCAGCCAGAGCAGCCAGAGCAGCTTCAGCTAGAGCTACTGTTCTGAACGCTTCTCTCTAAGCTTGCCTCTTTTCCCCTGCGTGTGTGTTGCAGTAAAGGAGAAGCTGACTGCAGACCCTGACAGTGAGATTGCTACAACCAGCCTGAGAGTGTCTCTCATGTGTCCTGTAAGATCAGTGTTAATAGCAACATCAAGATGACATCAAGAGTTTACTGATGCATCTGCAATGAGCAGGTTATTGATGCATCTCTGTCTGACTACCTCTTCTTTTCTGTCTTTCTCTACCCCTTTCTTCTACCTCTGTCTCTCCCCTTTTCTGTCTCCCTTTCTGTCCCTCTCTCTTTCTCTCCTCCCCTCTCTCCCTTTCTGTCTCCCTCTGTCTCTGTCTGTGTCTCTCTGTCTGTCTCTCACTTCCTCTCTCTCTCTGTTTGTGTCTCTCTCTTCCTCTCTCTCTGCCTGTGTCTCTCTCTTCCTCTCTCTCTGCCTGTGTCTCTCTCGTCCTCTCTCTCTCTCTGTCTCTCTCTTCCCCTCTCTCTGCCTGTCTCTCTCTCTGCCTGTCTCTCCCTCTTTCTCCCTCTCTCTCTCTGTCTGTCTCTCTCTTCCTCTCTCTCCCTCCCTCTCTCTCTGTCTCTCTCTCCCCTCTCTCTGCCTGTCTCTCTCTCTGCCTGTCTCTCCCTCTCTCTCCCTCTCTCTATCTGTTTGTGTCTCTCTCTTCCTCTCTCTCTGCCTGTCTCTCTCTCTTCCTCTCTCTCCCTCTCTCTCCCTCTCTCTCTGTCTCTCTCTTCCCCTCTCTCTGCCTGTCTCTTTCTCTGCCTGTCTCTCCCTCTCTCTCCCTCTCTCTCTGTCTCTCTCTTCCCCTCTCTCTGCCTGTCTCTCTCTCTGCCTGTCTCTCCCTCTCTCTCTCTCTCTCTCTCTCCTCAGCTGGGTAAGATGCGTCTGACTGTACCGTGCCGGGCAGTCACCTGCTCCCACCTGCAGTGTTTCGATGCTGCTCTCTACCTGCAGATGAACGAGAAGAAGCCCACCTGGATCTGCCCCGTGTGCGACAAGAAGGCAGCCTACGAGAGCCTCATCATCGACGGGTGAGAGCCTCGCTGAAGCGTCATGGAACCAAGTCCACTGGACTTAAGTCTAGTTTGCAAAACACCCCATCTAGCCCTTTCAGGATTTAGGAATTTTTGTGATTCGTAAATCTGGACAGAGAAATGTTAAATGAGTTGTGTGTCCCTAACGCTCCCCAGGTTGTTCATGGAGATTCTGAACGACTGCTCTGACGTGGACGAGATCAAGTTCCAGGAAGACGGGACCTGGTGTCCCATGAGGCCAAAGAAGGAGGCGGTGAAGCTCTCCTCCCAGTGTCTCCCAAAGATGGAAAGTGAGTCCTCACAAGGTCCCCACAGGATGAAGGATGGCTCCCCTGGCATGTGCAGACAGGGGGGGGGGGGCTGCTATAGTGTGTGTCATGTCTGTGTTTCTCTGCGTATGAGTGTGTGTAGTAGCTGTAAGTCATTGCTGTGTCCCTTCTCCAGCCGCTCCAGTGCGTCAGTGTGCTGTGGTCCCTCACAGCGAGCCTCATTCCTCCAGGAAGGCAGACGTGATCGACCTGACGCTGGACAGCTCGTCGGAGGACGAGGACGAGGAAGAGGAGGAACCACCGCTGAAGAAACGCTGTGTGTACCTGTCCAAGACTGAGGAGCTGCACAGCAAGGGGTAGGGAACGCTCCCAGGAACGCACACACACACACACACAGGAACACACACACAGGAACACACACACACACACACACACACACAGGAACACACACACACAGGAACACACACACAGGAACACACACATGCACACAGGAACACACACACACACAGGAACACACGCACTGGAACACCACTGACTTCCCCTGTTAAAGCACCATCTTTACAACTGAAGCTGTGTGTCTGTGTGTCTCTTCACCCGTGCCAGGGTGTTGACGTACCAGCCAGCGTCAGTGCGCATGCCCACGGTCCAGACCCTGGATGCCCCCTACCTGGCCTCCTCGCTGGCAGACTACGCTGTCCCCTTTCACCACTCCACCCTGTCCTCCATCCCCACAGACATGCAGAGTACGCCTCCTCGCTCTCTCTTATACTACTGCAATACCTGTACTGTGAACATGTACCTCACTCTCTCTTATACTACTGCAATACCTTTACTGTGAACATGTACTCAAAGGTCTTAACAAACGTTTTGTGTTCTTTAGATATCGATTTGTTTTCCTTAATTCAAGGAGACTCACAGGTGAGTGTTGTTCCTTGATTTTCTTTCTTCAGCAACTGATATTGGTTTTAGTCCCCAGTTATTATTATAAAATGTATTATGGTATGCCTAGAAATCACATCAAATCCTGATCTGACGTTGCCAAGTTTGTACAAAACCCCCCTTTTTTATGGTTGTTTCAGCATTACCGAGCCCCCATGTTCCTGGACAACCTGTCCAGCAGTCTGCAGAGTGCTGCATCAGCTAGCACCAGCCTGGTGTCGTCCTCCAGCCTCCATTACGACAGCCTCCACTCCGCCCAGGCCCACGAAACTGCCGTCATCACCAGCGGGGGCCTGGGAGGCGGAGGGGGAGGGGGCATGGGGGGCGGAGGGGGCCCCAGCAGCATATCAGATATCATCTCTCTCGACTGACCTCCCCCTCCTCCCTCCTCCCTCCTCCTCCCCCTCCTCCTGCCTCAGGCTGCTTCACGTTGCCCCAACAAACACCTGCAGCTGTTTGTTAGTGCAGTGTGGAAATGACAGTGATCTTTTCAAACCTTCTAAGCCCAGCAGCTGCAACAGCAGAATGTTTGGTGATTGGTGGACGCTGGACAGGAAGCAGGAAGTGGGTGAACAGGAAGAAGGCAGCCGTGTTTGTCTTGGACACAGCATTCTCTCAGCCAACACTGTGCCCCGACGAGCCTCTGTACGCTCTCACAGGGTTGCTGAGGATTGACTGGACTCATCTCCATTCTTTTGTCACATTGCTTTTGTATTGGGTGATTTTTATTAAATAATCCGGGAATTAATCCAGGAAGGAATTCAAGATTAAAGATTTAAAAAAAATAAAAAATGTTATTTCCAAATTGGCAGAGCAGCATTTTTGTAACTTATGTGAGTAAAAGAGGAAAACATAAAAATAAATCTTATACTGTACTTTTTTATCGAGTTAAATGGCTGTTTTAGCAGATATATAGACCAGCTTACTTGTTTTTAATCTTCATCCTTAATCTGTTTGGGTTCGTCCTTTCTTCCATTGTTATTGTACGCAAACAAACACAATATAAGGTGCTTATTTTTTATTTGATGTGATTCAACAGATGTCAATGATTTAATTCACCCTATACTATATTTACTGTAAACCTTTCCCCATGTTTTTATTTTGTGTGTGTTTTTATACGTTGCACAGTCGTTGTTTTTTTCCCATTATTTTTGTTTTTATTTTGTTGACCTATGACCTATGACAATGAACAGTTTTTAACGAGCCCATTATAGTTTGTCCAGGAAGTTGTCAAGGGCAGGAATGCCCTCTTTGAGGCCTTTGCGCTTGCGGGTCTCTGCCACCACCTGGCATGGCCGACTGTTTTCCTCAAAGGGGTCTCCAGGCAGGATCTGCCAGTGGTCGAACACGCACTGAGGGAAGGCCTGTCCACCTGTGTTGGACCGCAGGTCCGCTGTGAAGCCTGGCAGGGGAATAAAAACAATTATTTATACGTGTAATTTTCTGAAGGTATGTTTCCCTGACAGATTGAGCCTTATCATGAACTAAGCAGCTGTTTGCGAAAGTTAGAGTTGAATCTTTTAGAAACTTTCTGATTTTCCACTGTTTCCACAATCCTTCTGGGAGTTTGTTTCAGCAAGTTGAGCTACTCTTGCCTTCACACACAGGAAACCAGAAATATACTTTGTGTTTATATCTTTTCCTCCTAGTCCAAAGGGTTAAACTGCCATCCCATTGTTAATAAACTGACTGAAAAGAAATAAACAATATAAATAGACAACAGCTTGGTGATACTGATCTTACCAAATGATTCATTGACAGGAAGATACGCCTTTACAATAAAAATAGGTGTTCCAGCAACTTGGCACTCTTCAAACACGTGGCCTCTCTTCCGGTTCAACACACCGTAGATTCCTCCAACCACCTGCTCTGGACACTGAAGAGCAATAAGGGAAGAAAAAGAACTTTCCAGATGATCGTGTATTTATCAGCGATTTTAAATCGTTTCTGTGGAAACTTTGTGTCTTTAAGCCTCTCAGCTGCATGAGCAGCGTTAACAGGTCAGTGTGATGTCTCTTCATCGTCCTGGTCTCACCTGGATCTCCACCAGGTAGATGGGTTCCATGAGGCGTGGTTGGGCAGTGAGCACCGAAGCGTAGATGACACGGCGAGCCGTGGGGATGATCTGTCCACCGCCACGGTGGATGGCGTCTGCGTGGAGGGTGACGTCCTGGATGTCGAAACGAATGGCCCTCATGTTCTCCTCACACAGGGCTCCCTGGGTCAAAACAAAGTCTTCATCTGACAGTTGCACAGTAGGAAAGAGTCATTTGGGCAATTCGCAGCGTTTTATAACAGCTAAGATCTCATCTCTCTTCACTTGCCTTAGTTTCCCCCCCTTTGTCTTCACTATCACCTCCCTCTCTCTACCGCCCTCCCCCCCTCCCTCTCTCTACTGCCCTCTGTCCCTCCCCCCTCCCTCAGGACTACAGGCCTTTCACTGCTCGGGGGCGCAAGTCTCCTCACTTACATGATCTACTCCACCAGCTACACACACCCAGGTGATCCTCCGCAATGACTTCCTCATCATGACTCACTCTTTAATCCTTCTCATCGTGCGCTTCGGTCAGCCTGCCGCGTGCTGGCGTTGCTACCCATCTGGGATATTCTAAACCGGCAGAACTCCGACACATCGCCCGCTTTCTTGCTGTCTTACGACCTCGGTCTTTCCCCGGGTCCATGTTCCCCGACACTTGACTCAGTCTCCGCCCTTTCCGCGCTCTCCTCTGTCAGTCTCTCCGCGTCCGGCTTGGGCCAGTCCGTGGCCCACTCGTACTCCTCATTTACGTCGCCTGTCGCCCTGTCTTTCAACGGCCCCCTGTCTCTCTCTCTTTCCCCCACTCTGTCATACGTCTTGCTGTTGCCCTTCTTCCCTGCTCTCACTTCGCTCTGCTAGTCCAGCCGTGATCGACGCGCCACCCCTCTCCAACGGAGGCTGCCCAGCTCGACAGCAACTTCCTGGCCTCTCCCTGGACATCTCACGACTGCCCTTCATCCAGCCCTCTACTCCATTCTACGCCGCCCCCTGCTTAGCTCTCTGTCTGCTGGGTTCTGGGCTGGCAATCATCGCGGCCCGGTTCTCCGTGTCCACGGCCTCACTTCGGTCACTCTGGCCAGGGATCTGGCATTGGCTGGCGCCCTGCGATGTGAACCGAGTCTGGTTCTGCCCATGTTATTGGCCCAGAGCACTTGAAGGTCAGTCCCAGCTTTGCGAGTCGCTCCTACGCTATGTTTGTACTAAAAGTGTTGAATGCTGAAAGGTTCGGTCACGACTGTGGACACAATGGGGGCCTATGGCATTTCTGAGTCTCTCGAGTTTGTTAGCTTGGATGTCTCAGCGCCTCCTTGGTTATGGAGGAGCTATGCCACGAAGGGTCAGTGGTGACTTGGTTCCCGTCCCGGGTCGGACCAGAGCAACAATCTTTGGCGAGCCCGGTCATCTTCCCACTCGTACTTCTCAGCCAGGTAACGAGCTCTCAGTTTGAGCTCTTGACGAGCCGACACTTCACCTTTGTCCACGTCCTCCGCCAGGCCGTCCGACAAGGGCCGAGCCTTCATATACAGCCTGTTGTGCTTGTTAGGAGACTTGGACAGACACATCTGGTCTGAATCCTCTTGGACAGTCTCACGGTACGACACCACTGGGTCTGATTTCTGGAGGGGACGTCGAGGTGGAGGAGAGGATTGTGTTTACAGAAACAGTTGCAGTTCAACTGTCAAACACTAGTTTGACTTTGAGGAAAAGGTGCAAGGTGTGAAAAGGTGTGTAAGGTCACCTTTAAGGGGATGCCAGCATGATCCTCCTCCAGGTCCTTCAGACAGATCTCCAGGTGAAGCTCTCCTGCTCCTGCCACAATGTGTTCTCCCGACTCCTCAATAATGCACTGCACACAGCACAGAAGTCAGCACAGCTATACTGCACACAACACAGTCAGTACAACTATACTGCACACAACACAGTCAGCACAGCTATACTGCACACAACACAGTCAGCACAGCTATACTGCACACAACACAGTCAGCACAGCTATACTGCAAATCCCCCATCTATGATCCATTCCCTAGTGTGAGTCCGGATGCGCTCTGCCTCTTGTGTTACCTGAACCATGGGGTCGGACTTGGCCAGGCGTTTCAGTCCCTCCACCAGCTTGGGCAGGTCGGCCGGGTTCTTGGCCTCCACCGCCACCCTGACCACGGGGCTCACGCTGAACTTCATCACCCTCATGTTGTGGGCATGCTCAAAGGTGCTGATGGTGCCGGTCTTCACCAGGAACTGGTCCACTCCTACCAGCCCCACGATGTTCCCACAGGGAACGTCCTCAATAGGCTCCACATAACGACCCATCATCAGGATGGTCCTGAGGGTGGAGGGAGGAGGGAGGGGGGAGAAGGAGGAGGAGGGGGGGGAGAGTAAGGTGAAGGGAGTGTGTGCAGACGGTCAGAATTCTTTTAATCTTTAACAAAATTGTGATTCTTTTGGATAGCGTTTTCAAGTATGCTTATGTATTGTAAATCTTTGTTACTGATGTGTATCATTTAGTATTCTGCAGAAAAAGAGGAGCAGATTGTTTTAAATCTCCCCCTCCCCAAGCCCATGTGTCCTCCACAGACCTCTGGATGGGCTTGATATACAGGTCATCCTTCTTCCCAGGGGTGTAGTTGGGTCCCATGATCCGCACCTTCTGACCTGTGGACACCATGCCAGAGAAAACACGACCGAAGGCGTAGAAGCGGCCCTTGTCTGTGGTCGGAACCATCTTGGAGATGTACATCATCAGAGGAGCTTTAGGGTCACAGTTCTTCACGCCTGTGAAACATAGAAACAACCTCAGGATCGAGTAAAGTCACGGAAAGCGAGTTTACCAGAACGCACTTTGACCTCCTCGCTTTAACGTTTGTGGTTCAACACTATGGTGTGAGGATTTGGATAGTTTGCTTTGCCCATCAAAATCCCCTTCCGTGTTAGCGTCTCGCGGTTCTAACTGAGGATTGGCTGTGTACTGACCCATGGCTGCCTCATCATCCAGAGGCCCTTCGTACAGGAGCTCACAGCGGTACTTCTGGGCGGTGACAGGAGACGGGAGGTGGATGGTGATCATCTGGAGTAGGGCCTCACCGGCAGGTAGCCAGCGTCGCATCACTGCCTGTGGGGACACAGCAGGGGGTGAGGGCCCCACATGTCTGGAGAGAGCACAGGACTTGGACAGAAAAGAACTCAGTCCTTCCTAGCTCACTGAACTGTCTGTAGTTAAGTGACTAAGTTAGACAGCTAACTTAACACTTAACTGTCTGTAGTTAAGTGGCTATGCTAGACTTAACTGTTTTTAGACGTTTCTTAGATTTTTCTATTGTTCTTAGTTCACTTTAGTTTTTCACCATGTATTGAAATATAAACATAGTTGGTAGGTTACATACGATGTGCTATTTACTGGATAAGAGTGTTGAGTGTGTTGTCAGGGGAGGCGGGTGTGAAGTGCGTCCATAATGACCTTCAGTAGCGGTTTCCCTTCCTTCTCTTTGTCGTCTGCATCCAGCTTCACGTCCAGCTTCTCGATCAATTTCTGGGTCTCCTCTTTCTTGAAGTTCATGATGACGTCGAAAACCTGAAAGGTTTTGTCGTGTTACTTTGCAGCTGTGCTGTAATAATACCAACGTGACAAATGATTCAACGGTTAAATGATTCAAGGTCGAACGTCAGATGTGTCTATTGGATGAAATATATAAAAGACTGCTGTTTGAACGTTTTCAAGGATGTGTTGACTGTTGAAAGTGTCGGTGTTCGTCGGTTCGTGAGGAGACCTTGAAGATGGGATCTAAGACGAGCTGACAGAAAGTACGGGGAAGTTTCTTCCCTTCTGCATTTGTCGCCGTTTTGCTGAATTTTCCAACGGCTGGATCAAAGTATCTGGAGGAATGAAAATACGTTTTTAAGTACTTCATTTCCTGAAAGACCTATTGGTAGTGGCAGTCTAGCTTTCATTTAAAACTCATTCACAACTGAAGTAGACTGAATGTCGACTTAAAGTGCATATTAATTCATGTTGTAGATGAAATGGGTTCAATGATGGAGATATATGAAGCAAGGAGTCCAGTGACTGCTCCTGTGAGTCAGTCCAGTCTGGGCTGAGTGTTTCAGTCACGCTCACTTGTCTCCCCACAGTTTCTTCATCATGTCCTCCACCTTCTTGCTGTGCTCTGCAGGAGAGAGCTCCACCTTCTTGTCACCCTTGGCTGCAAACTTGGCCACATACATCTCAGCAAACTGCTTGAGAGTGAAAGCCCATCCGTGGAGCCCGGAACCAAACCCAACTGTCCCAATCACAGGGTCGATCTGCCGTCAAACCGCCACAAGGAGAGATTTGATTTTGAAAACTAAATCAACCATCAAATATTCTTATTTTAAAACGGAATCAACATGACTGTTAAACAGGTTTTTAGCATGATTTGACTGATCTTGACTGAACTATTTTGCGAGGTTGTGTGTCTGACAGTTTTAAATTCTTCCCCATAAGGTCAACCGTTCTTATCTATGCTTTGATTGGTCTGTTGACGGGAAGACTTCCCTCTCCCAGAATCCCCCAGGACGCACCAGGATGTTCCCCATTGGCCCGTTCTCTGTCTCTCCGTAGGTGCAGATGATGACGTTGACGTTCTCTACGATGCGCTGGAAGGTCTGGAACAGTTCATCTGGCTGCAGCTGCAGCTCCAGCAAGGCCCGGTCCATCTTGTTCATCATCAGGACAGGCTTGATACGCTCTGCGATAGCCTGGCGAAGCACAGTCTCTGTCTGGACGCACACGCCTGCAAGAGAAGCTTGTGTCAGCTCTGACAGGTGGCTACTGTGTCTGGGATGTGAGTAGCACACAACACGGGGTTGTACCCTCAAAAGATTTCGATACTGTGAAATATATCATATATGAACACTTATGTAAGAAAAATACAATATGTTCCATCTGACATGCAGGCGTTTATCTTAGAATTACTAGTGACTCGCAAACTCACAAAACACAGATGTTAAATACTGAGCATGCTCGTATTATAGCCAGTCTTTTTGGTTGCACATGTAATATGTGAGGTTTGGACCATACAGGTGAGAGTGTACCTGTGACAGAAGGATCACCTGTATGACTCACACTGCCAGGTGCATGCTGTGGGGATATGCTTTGATCTCAAGCCACTTTCACTAGTCACTTGATTGGAAAAGAAAATAGTTCTTGTTCTTAGTATGATTAGGGTGCCAGTATCCAAAGTCATTTGCCCCTATATTGTTCAAACACACTTGTTCAAGACTTTGTAGTTACAGTTGCTTGCATGTTTCAGTAAGTTGTCCGTATCACACTGTTATTTCAGACCCGTTAATGGTTCGACCGTTTCCTAAAGATGGACTGTAGCATGTTTTGTTAAGCCAAGATCAGTTCAAATCTTATCAAGCCTTGTGAAGACAAGCAGTAGCAGCAGAACAACACTACGAGGCTAAGAGGCCTGTGGCTGGCCTACCTGAGACACAGTCTACCACTACAAGAGCTCCGTCTGTCACTCTCAGAGCTGCAGTCACCTCAGAGGAGAAGTCCACATGACCTGGGGAGTCGATCAGGTTGATGAGGAAGCCCAGACCCTCCTTGCTCTGCTTGATGAAGGACAGGTCGCTCTCCTTGAGCTCGTAGTACAGAGAGATGGCTCTGGAGGGAGAGACACATGTTATGACTCTGGAGAGAGACACATGTTATGGCTCTGGAGAGACAGACACATGTTATGGCTCTAGAGAGAGAGAGACACATGTTATGACTCTGGAGAGAGAGACATGTTATGACTCAAGAGAGAGAGAAACATGCTCTCACATGTTATGGCTCTGGAGACACAGACACATGTTATGGCTCTGGAGAGAGAGATACATTTAATGACTCTAGAGAGAGACACATGTTATGGCTCTGCAGGGAGAGACACATGTTATGACACCAGAGAGAGAGACACATGCTATGACTCTGGAGAGAGAGACACATGTTATGGCTCTGGAGGGAGAGACACATGTTATGACTCTAGAGAGAGAGACATGTTATGACTCTGGAGAGAGAGACACATGCTCTGGAGAGACACATGTTATGACTCCAGAGAGAGAGACATGTTATGGCTCTGGAGAGACATGTTATGACTCTAGAGAGAGACACACATGTTATGACTCTAGAGAGAGAGAGACACATGCTCTGGAGAGACACATGTTATGACTCTGGAGAGAGAGACACATGTTATGACTCTAGAGAGAGACATGTTATGACTCTAGAGAGAGAGACACATGTTATGACTCTGGAGAGACACATGTTATGACTCTAGAGAGAGAGACACATGTTATGACTCTAGAGAGAGAGACATGTTACAGTCTCACCATGGCATGAGATAAGGACAAATGTCTGTCGTTTCTACTTTGTTACTGAACGCCGCTGGACATTAAGACAAAGACAGTCTAAGACTATATCAGCTGAAGCCTGTATCGTAATGGTTTGCACCGGTCGAAAGAGGATATCTCATGGAAATTAAAATAAAGCTATTTAGGTATATGAAAATGGATCAATAACCTATAAATAGTGATATGATTTAGTTTGCATAAAGGTCTGTTGTGTTTAAAAGCGATGTCATCCTCTATTTCATCTCCTCTCAGCGTCTGTGAGACTGATCACTGGGCTGTATCACCACTGGTCACCTACGTTGACTTGATGGTGATACAGCGTTCCTGCTCATCCTTCCTGGTGTCGGTGAAGCGGGTTTCCCCGGCACGGCCAGAAGCGATGATCCCTGCCTTGGACACCAGCGAGTCTGTCAGGGTGGACTTCCCATGGTCCACGTGGGCAATCACAGACATGTTCCTGATGTTGGCCTTCTTGTCCATGATCTCACGGATCTGATCTACTGTAAAGTTCACCTGAGGAGGAAGGTTAGGGTGTCTCTGATTATGAGAGATTATACACTGACAAATACAGGTGAGCAGGGAAAGATTTGACATGTTCACCTGAGAGGGGGTGGGGGGAGGGGTGGGGGGGCAGGAAGTAGTATGTTGTAGTAGTTGTAGGGTGAGTAATATGTGAGTAACCACAGTCAACTATTTCTAAAACTTTTGAAAAGTTATTTTTTAATTGGGTGGAACAAATTGTTAGATGTAGACAGATAATCTAAAGGCGATCAAGGTGTGTGCATAGTTGCCTACTTGTATTAACTTGAGAAAGTGATACATGCATTAGTTCCAGTCGCCTGGCATTTGCCGCAGTCTGCCTATGACGCACCAAGTGAAAGCAAGATATGGCAAGATCGGGGCACGAGCACCTGCTCATATTGTTGCCGGTGTTTAATGTTGTTTATCGAGACAACAATGTCTCGTGCTTCTACGATACTATGTCTTCAACGAAACCCTTCAGTAGACGCGCTTGCACAATGTTCGCACATGTAACTTTAATACGGCCATCTCCGGGAACAGTGGGCGTGCTCATGCTATTTATAACGGGGTAACGGTATTCCAAAATTCGCACTACCGAACTTGCACGCACCGACATGACAGTTGTCGCATCTAGATACATCGTTTTAAACGTTTATCGACAGCAGCGTGGTGCTAAATGAATTCTAAAATACCCATTTATAAGTTATGTAACGCAAAGTAAGATGCCATGATTTTAGGATATACTGTTAATGAACCCCCCAAAAAGCCTACTCATTTGGGCCCTGTAGTCTATATCAAGTAGCCTGTCTACATGGAAACTATGTGCTTGAGCTCACCACGTAATAATAATCGTAATATCAATATTTCGGCGCGCTGACGTTCAGCAGGACACATCCTCTTTGATTAAATGATAATGTAAAATATACATACCATGATTGCTGTCAGATGTCGACACCAGATTAGATGTACCGGCACCTCACAGTCGGAGGTGGAAAAGAGCGAAGATGACGCGCAGTCTTCTTTAAGTGCTAGAGGGACACCGTGGAGGTCAGGTGGGGGAAGTCATATGGACCAAACTGACCTAAATAGACCTACCCGATCATTAAAGAGAAATGAACCAGCTGAGCGTGAACGCGCGTGTCCAGTCGAGGCTTCCCTTTTCCCCAGAGACATAACGCCAACACCAAGGAGTTTATTATCAAGAAACATTTAAGTGTTTTCAATGTATTTAGATACTCGGTTCATGCATATGTCTAAATAAAATAGGCCCAATTTAAAACGGTGCGAAGGCTATTGAACTCCATCAGCATGTTATTATACGTAGAAATGATTCAAAGTATTTGTTTTAATGATCTATGATGTTTGACTTTAACCTAGGCTGACTGTTTATAGAACAGCAGTTCATAGACGTGACAACAGAGAAAGGTGTTTAGTTTAGGTGAACACTGAAACGTAACGCTTTTATTTTCAACTTTGGCATGCTTTAATAGTTTAAACCTAGAAATTCTGATTCTAGATGTGGCGCACAGCTCTATGTTCTTATGACTGTAGCAGTGTGTGTCCAGCAGAGAGCGCTCGTGTTCTAATGACTTTTTACAGTAACCAAGTCCCGATGCTGATGTTTATGTTCCCTAAATTGTGTTTAACAAGCAGACTGTCGGCTTTCATTTAAGGGCGTTTTCAAACACCACTTTTCACCAGTGATGTCACTAAAATTACTTAAAGTCTTTAAAGTGGTTTTAGTTTAACGGTTTACGGTAGCAAAGTTCTATCAAATCATCTTGCTGTTCCTCACAACATCAGACATAGAGAGGCATACTTAGGGCTGTTGGTTTTCCAAACAAATGTTAGTTTCTGGGAAAATCGCACTCAACGTTGGAGAGGTTTTATCTCAAAGGTTAAGCATTGAACTGCAAAGCAAGAGGCTGCTTGTTGAAACCTTTCTAAGGTTGCCTTTTGAGGGAAGCAAACTGTAGATGGGCCTCCTTCCCACCCAGGGTGCCGGCTCAGTCCTGCCCCAGGACTGAAGCGGTTTTGCTGCTTCAGATTGTGGCACATGTGCTGACCATGGGGAAACATGGATGAAGGTGAGTTCTGAGAATCCATAGAGGACAGCACCATATGGCTTCCACCGACCCAGGAAGGCTTGTTGCGTTTGGCTGGGGAAGACTTCTCCTTGGGTGGGTCTGGCTGCAGTCATGCTGGTGTTCTGGAGGGGGGGGACCCAGATGTCCAGATGTTGCTCCATGTGGAAACAGCTCTTCTGGGAGATTTCAAACACCGTCTTTTCTTTTCACTGTTCACACAGAGTCAGCTGTTTCTTGGGAAAAAAAGTCACTGGGTTCCCTTGAAACCACCAATGATACTATCCTTAAAGGGATTACTGTGAGTGTATAGTGGGATTGGGTCAATAGAGACTGACATGTGCAACTACAAATTCCACCCATGGAAAGATTTTTAAAGTACGTTTGACTTCTGAGCTAAATGAAGACTTTGTGGTTAGTAATCTGCAGATGGAGAGGCATGGCTTTGTGCATCTTAGGTGCATACAGGTTGATCAAAACCTTATCACTAGCATGTTGGCTGGGCAGGAGGTTATCTGAAACACGTTCAACATACCTACATGTGGGATGTGTTGAGCTATTACACCCACAAGACAAACTAAGTCATTGCTTATCAATGGATAACATTTCATTTCAAAGAATAAAGCCTACAAGTATCTTACAGATTCAATTTGTAGCCGAAGAAAACGATTTGAATGAGAAAATCTTTCCAGTTGTAAAAAAAGAGAGTTCTCCTACTTTACAAAATGAACTTATCCAGAGATGAAACATGAAGGTTTCACTGAAGTCTCCACTAAAATCCTGTGCTATCGGTCAGAAAGTCATCCTCTACTGGTGGGCATTTGTATTTCTTTCAGATTTTCTTTACACCACTTTTATGTGTGTGTGCGTTTTCATGAATCCAATGAAGAGTAGGATGTGTCAGTATCTGTCACACCCTGTCTCTTAATGACGCTCCAACGTCCTGCAGCCGGTTGAAAGCTGACACTGGGTATTCAATATTCACGCCACCTCAGAAGACGTTTAGGATGCTTCCCTGGCGTTCCACACGGAGCAGGTGGTGTAGGTGTTGTGGAGACGTTAGGAGATGCGTCGTACGAACACTGCTGTTCTGTAATGTCCAGATGTTCCCATTTAAGGTTAGCTACTAAGCGTTGGGTGAATATCTGATACATCTGATACCATGGAAAAGCTATGGTATGAAGGAAGTTTAGGTCGAATAAATAATTTCACAACATTTCATTCCAGGCACAATGTTCAAGCCTTTCCTTTCCATCTTAAGCGGGACGTGAAAAAATGCTGTTCACCGGAAGCACGCACAGGCTTGTTTTACAGAGCAGAATCGTGAATAAACAGGCAAATGAGTCACCTTTTCCAAATAATTCTGTTATATCAACAGTCATGGCTTTGATTAACACAGTTCCACTGACTTCAGTTATTAATCTGTGCCAGAAAAATACAAATTTGGGTCCAATATGCCAGTACAAGTTTGTTACGTCGTGTTGACATGGTGCCTAATTGCTCCAACTTCTCCTAAACTTCCATCACAGCGCTCTGTGTGGCCTGATATCTTATCTGATGTGTGTTAAGCTATCTGATCTCCCTTTTCCGGTGACTCATAATGGGCGTCAAAGGTGTAGCCAAACCAGTATATAGAGGAATCACGTCAGATGATTCATACATAGTTTACTTCAACAGGAAGTAAATTACTGTAGATGGAGTATTTGTTTGCAGGTATGAAGGAGTTTGTTAAACAATGTGAGAACGAGTTTGCAGCTGTGTGCTCAAGGAAGCATGACAGTTTTGCATGTATGTGTTTCTTTGTATGTCTGGAATTCATACATGGGTGTGTGTCAGCTGGGCGTGTGTGGGAGCATAGGTACACATGTGAGTATGTTTACATGTTTGTGTGTGTTAAACTGATGTGTGGCGACCAGCCAATCCCTAGACATCCTGAATCCTATTGGTTGATTCCTGCTCAGCGCTGTGCCCCTACTCAGCCTACATTCACAGCAGCATCCTGCTGTCCAGCCTGCGGACACAGAGTCTGCTTTTAACCGTGACTTTCAGCGAGCAAACACATTAGCTCCTGATAGAAGCTGCTTTTGACTGGGGGGATCCATGGAAACTGGCAGAGACCGCAGACTCCTGGTTCTGGGTATCCCAGTGCCTGGAATCGTGTCCAGGGAGTCGGGGGGCATGTTTGGGAAGCAGCAGAGAGAGATGTGGGTGTCTGGAAGGTCAGGCCTCTTTCTCAGGGGGCCTAATTGATGTGTGAGAAACAGAGCAGCTATTCTTGTTGCTGCTGTACGGGTGGGGGAGTGGGGTGTAGGGGTGGGGGAGGAGGTGTGGGGGAGGAGGGGTGTTGGTGGGGGAGTGGGACTTAGGAGTGAGCGCGCTGTGGTGTAGGGTGGGGAAGTGGGATGTTGGATGGGGAGTGGGATGTATGTGGGGGTAAATGAGTGAGAGGAGGATGGGAGAGGCAGAGTTTAGGAAGCGTGGCGGTGACACAGTAGTGTAGAGGGAGGGTGTGGGAGTGGGGACAGAGGCGGGTGTCGGGCGGTGAAGTGACAGAGGGGGTGGGTGAGAGAGGGGGCGAGTGGTGAGTAGTGAAGAGGGTGCCGGTTGGATGGCTGAGTGAGAAGGGTGGTGGGTGAGTGAAAGGGTGTAGGGGTGAGTGCAGAGGGATGGTTGGGTGAGTGTGAGAGGGGGCGGTTGGTGGGGTGAGAATGGGCTGAGATGCCCTAGAGAAGGGGTGGTGGGGTGAGAATGGGCTGAGATGCCCTAGAGAAGGGTTATTTGTTCAAATGTCTCAAGTCAGGGAGATTCTATATGAATTCGTAGGTAATTATTGAAAATGTGTTTCAAGTGTTTTCAGTGAAGATGTGATGTTGATGAAAACAAATCAGTTAGGTGTTTGTGATGTCTGCAAACTGCTGTGTCTTGTGTGCTGTGTGTGTGATGTGTGTTGTGAAAAGAGAGAGAGAAGAGAGACGGAGAGAGACGGAGAGAGGACAGAGAGAAGAAGACAGATGAGAGAGAGAGACAGAGAAGAGAGCAGACAGAGAGAGAGAGAAGAGAGAGACAGAGAGAGCGACAGAGAAAGAGAGAGGGACAGAGAGAGACAGAGAAAGAGAGAGAGAGAGGAGAGAGAAGAGAGGAAAGAGAGAGCAGAGTGAGAGAGAGAGAGAGAGAGAGAGAAAGTGGCAAGGATTTCAGTGGGTTCAGAAGTTATGTCCCAGCTGTGAATGTCTTATTTTTCACCATCCAGCAGAAAGGGTGAGAGTCAGTTTACAGTGCGTCAGTCCTCGTTCCAGAGAATAGTAGACACACACCTCCTTCAGCTTTGCACACTGGAACTTGCACAGAAAATGCACATGTGAAGTCAGAACCGGCAATCGTAGAAATATTTGACTATTAGAAGGTCTTTACAAGACCTTGCGTGTCCAAACTTCTGAAGGAATCCCTAAACCCAATCATTCCAGTATATGACATGCCTGTTCTAGACTCTTGTACAGGATGTGGCTGTTCTAGAGTCTTGTACAGAACATGCCTGTTCTAGACTCTTGTACAGAACATGCCTGTTCTAGAGTCTTGTACAGAACATGCCTGTTCTAGACTCTTGTACAGGATGTGGCTGTTCTAGACTCTTGTACAGAACATGCCTGTTCTAGACTCTTGTACAGAACATGCCTGTTCTAGAGTCTTGTACAGAACATGCCTGTTCTAGACTCTTGAACAGGGTGTGGCTGTTCTAGAGTCTTGTACAGGATGTGGCTGTTCTAGAGTCTTGTACAGAACATGCCTGTTCTAGACTCTTGTACAGAACATGCCTGTTCTAGAGTCTTGTACAGAACATGCCTGTTCTAGACTCTTGTACAGAACATGCCTGTTCTAGAGTCTTGTACAGAACATGCCTGTTCTAGACTCTTGTACAGGATGTGGCTGTTCTAGAGTCTTGTACAGAACATGCCTGTTCTAGACTCTTGTACAGGATGTGGCTGTTCTAGACTCTTGTACAGAACATGCCTGTTCTAGAGTCTTGTACAGAACATGCCTGTTCTAGACTCTTGTACAGAACATGCCTGTTCTAGAGTCTTGTACCGAACATGCCTGTTCTAGACTCTTGTACAGAACATGCCTGTTCTAGAGTCTTATACAGAACATGCCTGTTCTAGAGTCTTGTACAGAACATGCCTGTTCTAGAGTCTTGTACAGGGTGTGGCTGTTCTCTTCTCCTTTACAGAGAATCACTGAGGCTCCTAACATGTCCCCATCTCATTCATCTGTGGACAGCGTCACTATGATATCGTGCAGGCTGTGTTTGTGCTGTATTTCACTGGTCAGAGTGACCGACCAGTGTGTCTTTACAGGCCTCAAAGTAACCAGTGGCACAAACTAAACCACAAGTTCACAGCGTCAGCAGGCAGGTGTGGTGAACAGGCAGAAGTGATCTTACAGCCACGATAGCCTAAACTAACCCTCAAACAACCAATTATAGCATGTCTGGACCCTCACTTATCACCATGACAACGGATGCAGCAGGAAGTGACACAAAGAGCAGAGAGGAACAAGCTCCTCCTCCTTTGACTCCGTGTCTTTCTACAACCGCAGAGGAAAGATGGAGAATAGATTTTGAATCAGATCAACGGTCTGTGGACTTATTGGCACATCGTGCTAAAGTGTTACACTGTAATTACTCAGACGTTTACAGTACATTCCTCTGGGCGTGGCTAGAGAATTACAACAATCCCCAGTTTGCACAACATTGCGCAATCCCAGCAATGTGGTCCAGGTTGCAGTTCTATGACTCTATATTCATTCTCAGGTTCTTCCGGGGTCTTGTAATATAAACACTTAAGTTCAAACAGTGACGATGAACATTCCTTAAATCTCTCCTCTGTTTAATCACTCTCTACAGTTGTGCGTTTCAGTCCAACACAATATTTCCACGAATCTGTCATCTCCTCATCTTCAAGTGAAAGAGTATCGATTGACTAACAAGACATCAGACAGTTATGCAGTTGTTCCTCCAGGAGGAACTGTCTGTTGTTTACCCACGAGCGACAGGCATTGCTGTAGTGTGTTATAAGGACCAGGGAACAGGGGAGTCAGACTGCGTGAACCAGACAATTGTGTTGTTACAGCCAGCCTCCTAGCTATCATCTAGAAGCTCCCAAATCCATTTGAGAAGATTACAAGGTGAGCTGCGTTTAATCACAAGGTGGAGAACGTTTTTTTT
>BROE01000025.1:9434923-9542423 GCA_036571765.1 Plecoglossus altivelis
TTGCATCAGGGACCCGTTCAACATGTTGCAACAGGGTTTTCAAGGCAAAATCTGAGAACAGCAAAAGACTGGACAGTTTGTATGTGTCTGGTGGACCTCTAAATACTGTTTAGCAACCTGAGGGGTGATGTAATTAAGAATGCATGAAAGGGGGTGTAATCTCTCTGCTTTAGCGCTACTGCCACCGTTGACAGGAGACTCGTGTTTTCACAATGGAAACACACCCACAACCCACAATGAATACAGACACACAGCCAGGAGAATGTCAATGAACTCATGTAACCCTCTTCCAAGGTGAGCCCATACCTCTCAGCCAATCAGAAAGCTGCAAGTATCAGGCATCACTCCCTAAGCCAATCAACCTTTCTGTGTCTCTTTCTCTCTCTCTTTCTCTCTCTCTTTCTTTCTCTCTCTCTCTCTCTCTCTCTTTCTTTTTTCCCATCCATCTGATATCCTGTTTCATCGGAGGAGCCCAAAGCCCTTGAGGCGTAAAGTAAGCAGAGCATCTGTCAGTGTTCACAGGCTTTTGTCTGATGGAACTCATCAGAATGTTCGTTGGCTTGAATGTGGTGACATCGTTTTATAAGTCTAATTCATTCATACAAACAACACATAAAGCATAGCCTGTTCATTTAAAAGCATTTATTTCTACTTCAATGATGTTAGTTTGATTGTGACTGTGCGTTTCTTTTGAGAGGTGTGTTCATTCCTGGCTCTTTGTCACTGTCTCAAGTATTAGTTGGAGACAGGCATGTATGGATAAGCAGGTGTGTGTGTGTGTCCTGGGAGTAATTTGAGAAGGTACAACAAAAGCTCTGTCATTTCCCTCCTGGCGATGTGGTACTGTGTCATGCTACTTTTAAAGACATCTAAATCAACTGAAAATTCCAACGATGACAGAACATAACCTTGCTTCTTCCAAGAACACCGCCCGTCCCCCCCCCCCCCCCACTTCAACAGCTCAGTTCCTGCCAGATCATCGTACTTTCAGGAACATTTATTGTTATTGTCGATCTCTGTTCCCAAGCGTCCGTGTTGAAGGTAGCTATTGCCTTCCACACCTCTCTCAGTAGGTGGAACAGCATTTTCAAGTGGTTCCCACGCCCCTGCCGTGAGCACCTGAACCACTTGTGCCAAAACAGAAATGAGAAGCATGTTGAGGAGGGCTGAACCTTGGTACATGAGGCTTGATGCCAGAGATGAGACCAAAAAATGATCTTCACCTGTGCAGGTGAAAGGAAGAGGCGGAGTAGCCGGTCACTGTTCTTGTTGGACCTGCTGCCCTTAAAGTCAAACCTCCCAGCAGCAGGCCTACACATGGAGAAGGTGAAGCAGATTACACAAAGGAGCCAAAGGCAACTTTCAAACGATCACAGAGAACTAGGCCACATTGAAAGTTCAGAAATATTCAGGATAGAACGTGGGGGCCCCCATTTCGCTGATTTGCTTCTCACTTCTCGTCAAAAACATGCTGCTGGAAATCATAGTCGCATTAAAAGATTAACTTTAAATCCGAAAACCAAATGCCACAACACCTGGTACTTTTGATGGAAAAGTTTGCTTTGAGGCACTATCTATCTATTAAGAATGGGGGCAGAGACTGTGGGGCAGGGACTGGGGGGCAGGGAGGGGGTGGGGGGCAGGAAGAGGGGGGCTTGTTTGATCTATGGGGGTGAATTCCAAGAATTTACAGTCTTCATATCGTAAGAGTCCATATAAATTCCAGCATGTGACTTCCAAAGAGAGCCAAACGATCTGAACATTATAAGACCTGAAGGTCGACTCTGCAGCACTGGGCTCCTTATGGAAACACACCAAACTAGAATGTGGTTTGAGGTGCTGAAGATATACTTACAGAAGAGTGTCATAAGACACACAACTCATTCTGACCGTTTGTTCAGTCGTCGTAATGGATACTGCATTCATCACAGCGACTTCGCAGTGTGGTGAGACACGAGGAGCTTTTAGAAAGCAGAGCCAATTCATAGAACGGTTTGATTTAAAAGTGTAAAACACAGATATCCGACACTTCCTGAAAACTGCACACTTCTTCAAAAACAACTCACTGACCCTAACACACTTGTTAAACCCAGCTCCTAACATGGGACTCACACAGTGCCCACGCTTGGGTCTGTGTCGAGAATGGCCCTGAACACAATCGTTTTCTCAACAGAATGTGACCTGCATTCTGCCTGACAAAACTGAAAACCTTTAATCTGATTTAAACAGGTAGGGATGGAAATAATCCATATGCGTGAAGCCTTTTAATCCAACCCTCTGCTGAATGGGACCTACAAGGAGATTTGATGACGTGTGATAATTACATAAATCCTCTACGCGCAGATTATACATTTTTTCTTCTTTTCAACCAAAAGAGTTTTTTTTTCACATTCCTCATTATTCTCCAGTCTTTTCCCATGAGAAAGTCTGACACAATCCAGAACATAGAATGAAGATCCCATGGCCCGGGTCAACACGTGAAGTTCTGGGGAGAGTGCAGTTTATGGAGAGAGCTTTTGAATGTGATATTGTTTGGTCCAACAGTGATGTCCTCTGTGGTGGTCAGTATGGGAGAGCTTACTGAGGTCAGGGAAACTGTGGAGGACGGGCCTCTCTACTCAGCCCAGCGTGTGACAGGAAGTCGTTTGTGTAATTAATCTGCGTACGTGACTAACATCCATGGAGTGTTTGGTGTTTTACAGGACAGGTTGACAATGCTACAGTGTAGTTACAGAGATACCATGTAATTCCAGTGTTACAGTGTCGTCACTTCGTACTGTTATTAGTCAGTGGACCCCTGCTCACATCACTGTGGCGTCCAAACCTCCTGATAATCCGTGATCGGTGGTTTCGGAGAAGGAGCCTTTCTTCAGATGCCTTCCTACCCATACGGGAGGAGACCAGACGCTCCGCATTGATTGGGTCGGAGGGATGGCCAGGTCTTTCATGATTGGCTCTCTCCCTCTTGTGAGGGAGGGAGTGGTCTGGGAGGGCGAGGACATGAGGTCCAGCCTGTGCGCTGAGGGGAACTGGGAACGAGCTCATCATCGCTGGCTTTGTTGAGATGAACCATCTTGTTATTCTATGAAAGTTATCTCTTCTGTGTGTGATAAGTCAGTGTGATAGGGCTCTGCTTGCTTCACCTGCTGCATAATGTGAGCATGTGCTGTCAGGAGTCTGTTCTTGGAAATGTTTGGTTTGTTTCTACCTTTACCAGGATGGATCGACTGCAAGCACAGGCGGAGTAGAGTCTTTGCGGTACACTGTGCATGTTGTATTTTCATGAATCACTGACAAATTGATGTGTCAAAATCAGTATCCACAAGCCACCTGTCTTAAGATGAGCACCTTCTGGAACAGTTATGCTATTACCACATATCCAAATAAATATTGTCACAATAACCAAATAGCAACGCAAAACGAAGGCTTGAAGACGATGTTACAAGCTGTGAAACGTCAAGCCGTGATCGTTGGTCTATCTCAGTTCGTTAAGAACAATGGAAGGTTTGTTCCATGGGGTATTTCTGGCAAGCAGCCCACTCCAGTGCAAGATGGAGCGTTACAGAAACCCAAGTCCTCTTCTCCATCCTCTGTGGCTTTCACATCCTGTCGCTCAGAGAGAGAGAGAGCACGAGAGAACAGTAGTGGAAGGTTCAGAAAAAAGATACGACAAGATCAATATTTAAAGAGAGAATGTCCTTCTGACGGAAAAGCTTGATGATTTCCTCCTTCTTTGGAGCTCTTCCTTGTGGCTGTTCCTTGTTCCTCACCAGCTCAGGGTTGTCAAGGTTACGCTGTCCTCCGTGGCTGTGATTGGTTGTATCATCTTCTGCCATTATGGATTGTTTTAGACCACTTACTTGAAAGTGAAAACAGAAATGAACTTGGTCTTGGAAACTTTTGACATTCTGCAAACCACACTCTGTACTGCTGTGCCAGCTATCTGATTATACATCACTTTCAAACATTGCCTAAATCTTTGATTGTGCCCATTTACCCTCTGAATGGCAGACAAACATAATACTTTCTCTCTAATGTGTAACAGCTTAAAAGCCATATTCATCCAGTCTCCTCTCCTTCACTGACCTTGATTGAATTGGATTCAACAAGACACACTGATAAGAGATATAATTTGACCTAGAGTTACCTCGCACATTTATAACGAAGACAGTCCGTGGTTCCAGTCTGGATTACATCTGTAAAAGCTTCTGAAATATCTTCTCTGCACTGTTCTCGTGTAAAAAGACAACTCATCTGTTTGTGTAACATACAATGTTGGAATTTACCTCCAGTTGATGATGTTACACGTCGTATCTCCAGACATTTTACTGCATGAAAACTCCTTGGTGTACAAATACCTGATAACACATTGGGCTCTAATCAACCTGAGGCGCAATGCTGCTTGAAGTTTTAATCGCAAGACCAATTTCAGTATTGCTAGGAGTGTTTACACACGTGCCACAGGGCAACGTCTGGGTTCATATGAAGAGTTGCTGTCTGTCTCTCCCTGCGTGCTTATATACACACACTAACGTACACTGGAGTTCACGCTTACATACTTTAACGTACACTGTAGTTTGGTTGGACCATCTAAAAAGGTGCGCAGTCGATGGAACCATAAGTGTAATAGGTTAAGAATGTTAAGACGTCTTCAAAGCTTCTAGAAGGAAACCGAAGACTTAACCACAGTCACAAGAGCAGGATTACCCAGAAGGTGGACAGAGATTCGGTCTTGTGCAAGATAAGGACCAGAGCAAAGCTCCTGAAACACGATCCTGTTGAGACTAACCGAGATAGAATCATCAACACTCAGAAGAGTCACATTTCAAAAACCATTCTTGAGAAGAGCCATTACAAACAAGTTTATTTTATTCATTTTCCAAAAGTTATTTACATTATGTACATGACACACCCACAAAAATAACACTGGGACATACAGTCGTCAGCAATAACACTGTTTGCACGTCAGTTCCATGCACACAATCTCTCTCAGTAATACAGTGTTTTTCAATCTCAGATGAAAGGCACGTCTGTTAGGTACAAATATGCAGACACACACCTCTCTCTCTCTCTCAAACCACGTCTTTCACAAACACACACACACGAAACGCATCCAAACATCTTCAGCAGTGGATGTGCTTCCGATAAATAAGCTTGGTCTTGCAGTGCTTTTTACTCATAAATAAAAAATACAAAATGCACAGAAAATAACAGTAAAGAGCCCGTTTGCTAGGCACATCTGCCGCCACAGTTTCACCCTCTAACTCTAGTCCTAGTCTAAACGAATCCACGCTGAGGAGACGACCTGTGCTTCCTCATCCAGAACTCTTCCAACCCTGCTGACAGAAAGCCTGCAAGCAGCCTTCACGTCACTGGTCATGATCCAGAGTCATATAGCCGGTGAAATCCTCAGGATGCATTCTGATTCAGAAGCATTTCCTAACCCCCTGACGCTTCTCCCCACTCCTCATCTTCAAAAGTGCTCAGGTGAACAGACGACACTGCTTCCTGTCTTGGGTCCCATGGTTAGTTGTGCTTGCGAGTCCTTATGATAGCAGCCTATCAATCAAAAAGATATATTTAGTCAATACCTGCGCCTGAAAACGCTACAGAAATACTCAAGGCAATGCAAAAACCATACAAGACTTCCTGCATTCCAGCTGGATTTGTAAGGAACGTTACCTTTTCCTAGGTTTGACCTCCCAGCCATCCCGGCACTTAACGTAAGTTAGTCCCTCTCCCGGGGAAATTTCCGTTTTAGATGGTTCTTGGGCGCAGAAAGTAAACCTGCAAAAGCAAATTAAATTAAAAACCATTATAGAAAATCTGTGTAAACTAACACACAGAAAAGGTGTTTGTTTTGCTTTTGAAGGAAACCGTAAGATCTATGGACACTGCTGACAAGATGGCCGCCATCTCACTCACTTCTTCTGCGTTTCTCCACACTTGACTCGAATCCTGCGCACCTCCAGGACGGGGTTAACAGGATTACTGTTCCAGCTCCAGAAACTCTTCTTGATGCTCTTGAACATGGAGCTGAACGAGTCGCTGGCTCCTTCCCAGCTCAGATGGATCTTCAGCAGGTCTCCGATGTCTTCCTCAGTGAACACCAGGAAGGTGTTGGTTAGGTTCAAGCCCACCTTGTCAGGCCTGGTAACAGAAGGGAAACAAACAGGAAGTTAGGATGGAAAGCGTTTCCACATGGGCGGGGTGGGGACTTTTCCGAGGGGCTGGTACTCACACGTCTACAGAGAGGTTGCTGGTGTCGTTATAGGCGCCATACAGCTTGACGTGGAAAGTAGGGTCTGCATCCTCACCCTTTCTGTTGAACACGTGCATCTTCATCTGGTAGTGGTAGCCTTGGGAGATAAGAGCTGTTATAATCTTTACTGCAGGGCAAAGGTTATGTTTACATCCACGCTGAATTGAACCGCTGGCATGACATCATCATAACACATCTGAAGATTGAACTCTAAGCAGACTTGTTGATGTTAACTAGAGCGTTTCCTGGTCACGCTACCCGGTCGCTTGAGTGACATGGCGTTCTGGCGCTCACCTCCAAATGGCGTGACGGCACGAGTCTTCAGATACATCTTGCTGTTGCGTCTCTTGCGCATCTTCTTGGTGTTGTAGCCGATGTTGTTGCAGCGGTTCTTGCGGCAGCTGAGGCAGACGCCCTTCTTGAAGCGCTCCGGGCCGGTACACTGGTAGGCAAAGCTCATGTGCTCCTTGTTCATCAGCGAGTCCACGAACAGGTGGACGGCTCTCTCATGTTCACACTTCATCACTTCCATAAAGTCTGAGGGAGGACAGCATGCAGGAGATAAACACATAGCTCTCTACTACAGGTATCTTCTGTATGTACCATCACTGACAATAACTTCTCAATTAGAAACTAAGTAGAAAAAACAACCCATCTACCCTTTTCTTTTAAGTAAAATTACTACCTCAAACCTACATGATATCTCCAGATTTTAGAAATCTACCCAGTCTGCCTGGTAAACAGGAAACCTGCACAGATAGATAGTCACACCCTTCCTGTACGCAAACGCTTACTTCCTGCCACGCTGAGCACGTCACTGAGTCCACAGCCCGGTTGTACGTCTCCTCCGTTGGGGTAGATGTCCACGTCCCCAATGGGCTGCTGGATGCCGATGCTGACCCCCAGGGCCTCTCGGGTGTAGGTGTGGAGGACGTCCACAAAGTCTGCGTCCCCTGGGGACAGACGGCGGTGTTCGTCCACCCCCTCGAACATGGGTCCTGCTGGGTCCAGACCTGCAGAGGCAACCGTGGGCTGGTTAGTTTTATAATGTGGGTGAAGCAGCTTTTTAAATACATCTGATGCAGATGATGAATATGATCTAATTAAAAACAGTGGAGGTGTGAGGGACAGATTGACCCTTGTCGAACATCTTAGCGTGTCATCGTCCTACCTGTGATCCTGCCAACAGTCCCATGGACGAATGTTCCAGCGTAACCTGCGACATGAGCACCCAGGCTGTAGCCAATCAGGTGCACGTTCTCCAGGCCAAGACTCTGCTCATCCTATCAGAGACGAGGACAAACAAAACCATCAGCGGCAGCCACAACACAGGACGCTGGCAGAGATCCCCTCCAAGCATGGCAGTCAAAAGTCACCTTGACCATCCATCTCCATGTTCACCCATGCCTTCTCTGACTTGCAATGAATCAGGACTCTGTCCTAGTCTGTTCTTGGATAATTATTTCCTCACCAGAAGGAGTGATCCTGTCCTACCCTAACCAAGAAGTGCTCTGAAGAACTTCACGCAATAACAAAACTTTTTAATACATCTGATCAAATTCAACGTGACGTGGAGGTTCAACATTCGAAACCTCCGCACTAGCAGAAGCTATAAACAAGTGCATGTGCAGCACAGAACATTTCCACGTTTCCACTGGGTCATAACAAAAGGTGTTCATGGAAACCTCACGGAATGCTGACCTTCTGTCATGCCCCTGCCTCGTACACGTGTGCCCACGAGACTGCTCTGCTGTTTGCCAACTGATCTAAAAGTAGCCTGGACAGTGTTCCTGAGCAGGGGTCAGAGCGGGGTGGAGGTGCAGGGCATACCTGGAGCCAGTTGAGCATGGTGGCAATGCTGAGGCCAACGCGGTGGGTGTGGTTCACAGCGTCCGGGTACAGCTGGTGAGCCAGGCTTAGCCAATCCACGATCACCACGTTCGCCTCGCTCTCTCGCTGCATCACCGCGGAAACCAGTTTGTGCATCCAGCTTTCGAACATGCCACTCATCTACGAGGGAGAGAGAGAGGGGGGCGGTTAGGACCTGAACACGTTGCTAGGCACACAATCATCTGCTCTACACCACAGGATGTCTCCACCTCAGCTAGACCACAACCAGAGCTGGAAAACTCTGTGACCTCCCATGATCTCCTCTGCCTGCCTGCCTGCCTTCCTCCCTCCTCCTCCTCCTCCGCCGCCGCCGCCGCCCTCCCCCGCTGCTGCCTTCCTCCCTCCCTCCCTCCCCCACTAGTGAGCAGAGCCAAATGTATGCATCTAGCTCAAAAGGATTTGCAACTCTAAAGGTCACAGGTTAAAAAAAATCCCCCCCCTACTGCAAGTCACTTTGGATAAAAGCCACAAAATGACTGTTGTTTACCGTCCATCCGTGGATGATAAGGATGGTCTTGGCTGTGGTGTTGAAGCCACACTCCTTCAGACCCTCCGAACTCCCAGGATGCAAGAGACAGCCCTCCTGCTCCAGGTCCAGACTCTTCCGCATGTTGTACTTGATCCGATCATGGAGAGCTTGGTCATCAACTGACGCACCATCTCCCCCATCTGAGGACAACATTATTAGTAGATCTGATTAGTTACCACCTTATCAAAAAGTATTCCATAACATGTCGGGGAAGAATATATTGCCATATAAAATGTTTACAATATGTATGGGAGAGTTATGGCAATATCGTTACAATCTGACGTCCGTTTGATCCTATTGGTCGAGCTACCCGCGCGCATTCATGCGTGCATTCATTGCATTCACCGAAATCGCGTGAACTGAATGAATAAGATACTATGTACTTAGTCGTACGTTTATTGAAAATGTTTCAATGTTTTTGAAATAAATCAGAAAATTGAATGTCAGTTTCATTTAAAACTGTTCGAAATATTTGGATACATTGTATCGTACACCCAGTATCGTGATAGTTGAGTCGTGAGTTAAGTGTATCGTTACACCCCCTACTTCTCAGACGTTGGTAAAATCTCACTAATCCTTTTTCTCCTAAATCCGACACGCGTTTTGAAAATCCCACGTTCTTATATTTGTACATTTTTAAGTCAATATTATACTAGTTTATGACATGAGACCTTTGCCGACTCGCCTGAGTGTGGGAAAATATAAATATTTTGCCAAGCCAATGTAGCAGGGTCAACATTGACGTTAGACAGAAATGAATTTTGAGTCGCTTCCAAAAGTCGTCGATGTCAGGCGCGACTCTTCCTATTCCTCCCAGCTGCGGGTTTAAATCCCAACACATAACAACAGGTCATATGTGTTATGGGAATCAATGGAAAGTTACATGCCTCCGTCACACAAAAAAATCGTACAATGGAAGAAATGTTAACGAAAACGGGGCGCTATTCCTGAAATCAATAGTTAAACATAACGGGTTTTTAAACAAGATAATACTGTGGCGCGAAAAGTATTTGGCTACATTTAATGGATTAACTGTTTTATGAAAACGAAACGCCTATTTATGATCATTTGTGCAGGTAGATGGGCGATTTAAACATGAGTAACTGAATGATAAGACTGAACCTGAAAGGAAGTATCTTAACGCATGTTCCAATGACGTCTACAACCTTCACCAAAGACACGTAGTATAACCTCTGTTTCAAAGTGAAATCGTCCCCGCTTTTTAATCTTAAAAAGCCAAACTTGCTTGTGTTGTGTTAACTCTCAACAACTTGTAGACTCTTATTAACAAGTGTGAATAATTAGACATGCATCAACCCTACAGCAAGCATGCAATGTGGGAACGGATTCTCCGGTGAACGGAAGATACGGTGTAGAATTGCTTTACGCGGGTGTCCTTTTTATAGATACATATGTTAATTTGCAAGGTTCTTTAAAAGTTAAATAGTAGTTGGTAGAATTATTCTTACCTTTCTGGACTGCGATCTCTTTCAAACTCGACGCAAAGACCCCGACTGCACAATGAAAGATCATCCACAATGAAAATGTAGTATTTTTCATTTCTCTCCCAAAACAATGTATAAACCCACTGTTCTGTATTGTAGACTATGGGTAACTTTCACTGTTGAAACGAGGTGTTATACGCTTCAGTCCTGTTTCAATGAGCAAAGCTTGAACTGGCTGTCTGTACTCTTGGAGGCTGTAGTATATTAAGGACACGTTTGAGCTCGCTTCAAGTGTCTTATTTGAGTTTTAAATAGTTTTCCCTATAGTCATCTGACATCGCCCGATCACTACTTGGCTTCTAATTGGTCAAGCCCCCATTTGTTTAAATTGAAGGCGTGGCAAAAAAAAGTTGAATGGGTTGTAGACTTCTCACGTTAAGCTTTTTTAACCCATTCATAAGCCCGTCGTTGACAAAACAATGCCGCACATGATTGTCGCCCCCTGTATGGCTCGGAACATGAAGGGGACACCGTTTCTGACGCCACGAAGAAGTTGTTGCCATCATAGCCGCACGCTATTGTATGTAAATCATTCAGAAGAGATCTGTTGCCCCTTCTTATTTTTAACCAGCACCTGACACGGCCGTAAAGGCGTTGGTACAACTTGAAGGTTACCGAATCATCAGTACTAGCGACAGTCAATAGTTTAATTTGAGAAACATGAACTTTTGAGGTCTAATGCTTTCATTCAAATAGGCAACATGAAACAAGCGTACCGTGCTTTATATCAGTGGGCTACGGATAATGAAATTCAGCTCATTAGCATACGGTGAACGCTCGAATCTGTGGAATGTCTTTGGGGGGCTGTAGGGGTCCTCTCACTGTCCTGTGGCTGGCTCTCTGCCAATCCCCTATTAGTTCACGAAAGGGTTTTAATTGGCGATAGGAAAAATAACCACACACGGGCAAGGTCTTGCCTGTTCAATAACAATTCTGTTTTGTGTACATACATAAGCACGCACTAGTGTCACGAGGAAAGCTGTAGGACTGGAGGTCTTCAAAACTATCCGCTTTATTTTGACAAGACGGTCACAATCATGTCACATGTTGTTGAGGAGTTTTAATACTGCTGTCATATTTCGCGGAAGTGATGCGCAGTCGTACTGATGTTGTTCCCATACCGCCTATAATATAACCTAATCATATCATAATTAGAACATGTCAACGATTTTCTTTCCTCGCAAATGAGCAGCTTGTATGTTTCTGCTGTACTGGAAATAAGGTCACATGGTCTTTCTGACCATGTATTACATGGTTACTTTGGTCCACAGATCTGCTGTGTTCAGATGCTTCATCAACATTACACAAAGTTAGACTTTAGCTTCCAGGACCGTCCACTGCTGGGGATCAGCATCACTTTCAGGTCTGCAATGGATGAAACCAGTTTGGTTATCCAATTGTCACGGTAGGTACATAACTCAGCTTGTATCCTGGGTGCGAGGGCTGTATGGTTTGAGCCAACTTGTCCTGGTTTTGCCAAACACGGTCCTTTTGGCATGACAACAACATTCCGTTGTTGAATAGAGAAATAGTTCAGAGACCTAAATTAAGCCTTTCAGCACACATCACGAATGGAATAACTCCATCTCAGTAACAGGCTGAGTATGGTAGCCAAGACCTATTTGACAAGCTTAAATTCCTCTTTGGCTGAACTTTGCAGATTAATGTTCGAATTGTTAGTGATTAAAAATGTGTGCAGACCAAAATTACAATTACTTATAGGTTTAAATATTTAGCTGAAATGTTGTTTGTTTGGTTTGTTTATAAACATATGTTGAAATATGAGGGGGTTTTTGTCACCAAGGATCTCCACTGTTGTGGATTCAGGAGCTGGAAGCTCAACATAGACGGCTCTCTTGGAGTCCTGCAGGAGTCAGTCCTGACCCCTTCTGTCGCCCTACAGCCACCACACATCTTGGTTATCAAGTCACATGGTTATCAAGTCACATGGTTACCAAGTCACATAGTTTGTATTAGCACAGCTACTTTGACGACAGCCAGCTGTTTCTCTCCTTCCTTTCACCACCAGATTGGTGACAGATTGTTGGTGTGTCCATGGGAGATATCTCTCCATGGACCCAAAGTTGGGGATGTTGTGGCCTGATGGTTAGAGAGTTGGGCTTGTAACCTGCAAGTTGCTGGTCGATTCTCGCACCAGCAGGAATTGTAGGTGGGGATTGTGAACAAACAGCACTCTCTCTGCCTTCAATACCATGACTGAGGTGCCCTTGAGCAAGGGACCGAACCCCCAATTGCTTCTCGGGCGCTGGAACAATAGCTGCCCACTGCTCCGGGTGTATGTTCACTGTGTGTGCGTGCGGTTGCTCACTACTCACTGCTGTGTGTGCACTTGGATGGGTTAAATGCAGGGGGTTAATTTCGAGTATGGGTCACCATACTTGACAATACTTCACTTCACTTCAAGTTAAACACACCTCTGCTTCTTGTGCGTGGCCGCTGCATCTGCTAGGATATCTTTCAAACCTGCTGCTTGTCAAGGTTGCTTGGTGACATCAGGACGTCTCAGAATGAAGTGAGGACTGAGTGTCCCTCTGCCACCCTGAAGTCTCCTTCCTGTCTCCTCAGTTCTGAACCCATCTCCTTCCTGTCTTCTCAGTTCTGAACCCATCTCCTTCCTGTCTCCTCAGTTCTGAACCCATCTCCTCTTTGTCTCCTCAGTTCTGAACCCATCTCCTTCCTGTCTTCTCAGTTCTGAACCCATCTCCTCTCTGTCTCCTCATTTCTGAACCCATCTCCTTCCTGTCTTTTAAGTTCTGAACCCATCTCCTTCCTGTCTCCTCAGTTCTGAACCCATCTCCTTCCTGTCTCCTCAGTTCAAGCTCTGTGCCTCTCTCTGGAGCTCTGTGCCTCTCTCTGGAGCTCTGTGCCTCTCTCTGGAGCTCTGTGCCTCTCTGGAGGAGGGAGGCTGAGCAGGGATGCTCCTCCCAAAGGCTCTTTTTCCTTAGCTGAGCGTTTGTACGTCACTCTGAAAAAATGTGCTTACTGAAATGAGTACTTGAAATGCTTTGAGTTGTTCGAGTGACAGAATCTGGTATTCCAGTTCAAAGCTGAGGAATGGGTTTATTATGTAAGTGTTTCATGTTCCAGAAAGAAGGAATCTTGTCATTAATTCTCTTGCAATGATTACTTCTGGTCAATTTAATAAAAGATTCGACTATTGAACATATGGTCGTATCTTTGTCAGTCCTTGCCTTCTCAAACCAGCAGCAGATCTTAGCCCTGTCTCTTTGGAGTCAATGACCCAATTGCCACATAGAGTAAATCAAAATGTGATTCTGGAATCAGATGGCAGCGAATGGAAATTACACCCAATGGTTGACTGAATGATTTGAAAGCAGCTAGTCAGTGCCAGAGATACATGACAGCCTGACAGCTGATATCCAGTGGGCCTGTACTCTACATAGGACGAGCATCAAGTGTCACTTGAAAGTGCATGTCCCATATCATATTCACTGCATGACAGTCACGTACTCAACTTTCTTACCTCAAACTTATCCGATATGCGACAAAAAAGACGCAGTCTCCCCCTGGCGGTAAAGAAGCTTCAACGCATGAGCCAATGACAACAGGGGGCGGAGGAGGCGGTGTGCCCGACCGGATCCTTCATGAGGGAAGCGGCCAGGGACGTCCAGGCCCGGCTTCACCTCCTCGGTGTTGTATATCTGCTAATTGCGTGGTTGAAGACAAGTAGCCCAAGTAAGGGGGCTGTTTCAGTGTTCATAGGATGTCCCGTCATGAAGGTAAATATGACCCATTAACTTTAGGATCAGTATGTACGGCTGGCTTCCCTCTTCTGAGTTGGTGGAGGGTTTTGTAGCTAGAAGACGACTAGCTACGGTTAGCAGGCTAGCTAACGACGATTTGCTCGCCTGCTGCTAGTGATATGCATTTACATGTGTGCATGATGGCGGCAGACAGTAAGTGTGCCCCCGTGTGTATCTGGGTCTCTATATATTGGGCTGACAGCGCAATAGACGCGTTGCTTCTCCGGTGTTTCCCGTAGGGAATCTGAACAGACAGTGTGTTAGTTCGCTAGCCATCCTGCTAGCCTAAACTAGCAAAATCAACATGTGAGGTATGTAGCTCCTAGCTAGTACGCTAGCTGACAGGTAGCCAGCTGAATGACTAGGCTATCGTGCAGTAGTGTCAGCGGATGTATGATGTATGGTGTATGATGGGATGTTAGTGGGATGTTAGTCAAGCAGATCATTGATCCTTTCTTGTCACGGTATTTTAGAGTTAGTTAGTGTGATTGTTGATCATGGTAACCATGTTTCTGACAGGACCCCAGACTTCTGTAGGATAACGGTAACCACTACTCGGACACACACACCCCTGTTAACCTTGCTACTGTGTTCGGTTGCTACAACCATGTTGCAGCCGTAGAAACTAATCGTAAACTTCTGCTTGTGTTTGTCATCAACGTTTAGCAGTAGCTAATATAGCTAGGCTAGCACTATTGTAGCCACTAGCTAGAGCTAAGAACGAACTAACTAGCTGGCTAGTTTAGCTAAACTAGAGTACTAGTGTTGGCTGAGGTGGTTGTAACCGTACTAAAGTTAGCTATTTAACTACGTAGAATAGTGTGTAGCCTGGTCAAGTTATTTCTGCTCGGCCTACTGTTCATAGTCATGTGTTCACTGTATTCATGGAAACTATTAAAGTTTTTTTTTTTTTTTTTACTAGCTATGAGACAATAGATTCATTTACAAGGTGTCCATAGAATTGCCTGTCATGTGGCTAATGGTTAATAGACCCATTGTAAGGCGATGGCCTCTTGAGTAATTTAGTACAAGTCCTAGTTGGAACAAGTTACTAACTCTACCAATACAAGTGGTTTGTATGAGTGAAAGTAGATCTATTGGCCCAGTGGTTGAAGAGGTTGTAAACGAAACGTTTCAGTTGTAAATGAAAGTGTATATGAATGAATCCCGGATGTCTTACGATCTGCCGTGGTGATCGCTGCAACATGCAGGCAGGGTCTCCATATTACTAGCGGTGGATATCGGTGTCATCTATAGACGTGTTTTGATTTATGGATATGACAAATGTGTGCAACATATACATGGAAGATGTCCTACCATCTATACATAGCCTCTGCTCTATATAGCGTTATGAGTTAGTGAGTCTTTGTTGCAGTCAGGAGATTGAAAGTATAAGCTTTGATTTGGATAAAATGCCAATTTTGTGATGTCACAGTCCTGCTATTAATAACCCAATTAAATATAGATGCAAGAGTTTATGTATTCTTGTTATCCTGTGAGATGCGCTACTGAAATGTGATATGGTTGTGCACAAGGTACCATAGAGTAGTGTAGCATTGGGAGTACAGACACATTTTATATTGGGCATGTCATCATTGCATGTTTTCAATATGTAAGCTATAAAACATATTGTTGTGATATTTTACATTGAACCCTCCAACAATCTTGACATTATTCCCTGCCTTTCCTGTCTGTCTTTCACTTCAGAACGAAACAGAACAGCTCTCTCTGACTCGTCCATCCTCATGGTGTGTTCTCTGTCTACAGGTGTAAGCTGCGATGCGTGTTTGAAAGGTAACTTCCGTGGACGGAGATACAAGTGTTTGATCTGCTACGACTACGACCTGTGCGCGGCGTGCTACGAGGGCGGAGCCACCACCACCAGACATACTACAGAACACCCCATGCAGTGCATACTGACCCGGGTCGACTTCGGTAGGTTAGCCTGGCTCTGGGTGGAGCCACCACCGCCAGACATACCACAGAACACCCCATGCACTGCATACTGACCCGGGTCGACTTCGGTAGGTTAGCCTGGCTCTGGGTGGACCCTGAGCCTGTTTGAACAGTCAGCTAAGATGACACCGGTCAGGGAGAGGCAGACTGGCTGCTCCAATGGGTCTGGTTCAGGGGTCCAGCTTAATTTTGGCTCTTGTCTTCTGTGTTGTCTCCCTCCCCTCCCTCCTCCCTCTCCCCTCCCCTTCCCTCCTCGCTCCCGCTCCCTCACTCCCTCCCTCCCTCCCTCCTCCCTCCCTCCCCTTCCCTCCCTCGGCAGACCTGTACTATGGTGGGGAGGCCTTGTCAGTGGAGCAGCCCCAGGCCTACACCTGCCCGTTCTGTGGCAGGATGGGCCACACAGAGAGCTCCCTGCAGGAGCACGTAGCAGGAGAGCACGCAGACACCTCCACTGAGGTGGTGAGTACAGCAGGAGACACACCAGCTCACACTGACCCCAGACACCACCACACACTGACCCCAGACACCAGTTCACACATGGCCTCTTGAGTAATTTAGTACAAGTCCTAGTTGGAACAAGTTACTAACTCTACCAATACAAGTGGTTTGTATGAGTGAAAGTAGATCTATTGGCCCAGTGGTTGAAGAGGTTGTAAACGAAACGTTTCAGTTGTAAATGAAAGTGTATATGAATGAATCCCGGATGTCTTACGATCTGCCGTGGTGATCGCTGCAACATGCAGGCAGGGTCTCCATATTACTAGCGGTGGATATCGGTGTCATCTATAGACGTGTTTTGATTTATGGATATGACAAATGTGTGCAACATATACATGGAAGATGTCCTACCATCTATACATAGCCTCTGCTCTATATAGCGTTATGAGTTAGTGAGTCTTTGTTGCAGTCAGGAGATTGAAAGTATAAGCTTTGATTTGGATAAAATGCCAATTTTGTGATGTCACAGTCCTGCTATTAATAACCCAATTAAATATAGATGCAAGAGTTTATGTATTCTTGTTATCCTGTGAGATGCGCTACTGAAATGTGATATGGTTGTGCACAAGGTACCATAGAGTAGTGTAGCATTGGGAGTACAGACACATTTTATATTGGGCATGTCATCATTGCATGTTTTCAATATGTAAGCTATAAAACATATTGTTGTGATATTTTACATTGAACCCTCCAACAATCTTGACATTATTCCCTGCCTTTCCTGTCTGTCTTTCACTTCAGAACGAAACAGAACAGCTCTCTCTGACTCGTCCATCCTCATGGTGTGTTCTCTGTCTACAGGTGTAAGCTGCGATGCGTGTTTGAAAGGTAACTTCCGTGGACGGAGATACAAGTGTTTGATCTGCTACGACTACGACCTGTGCGCGGCGTGCTACGAGGGCGGAGCCACCACCACCAGACATACTACAGAACACCCCATGCAGTGCATACTGACCCGGGTCGACTTCGGTAGGTTAGGGGCACTGGCTCTGGTGGGAGCCACCACCACCAGACATACTACAGAACACCCCATGCACTGCATACTGACCCGGGTCGACTTCGGTAGGTTAGCCTGGCTCTGGGTGGACCCTGAGCCTGTTTGAACAGTCAGCTAAGATGACACCGGTCAGGGAGAGGCAGACTGGCTGCTCCAATGGGTCTGGTTCAGGTCAGCTTAATCTTTCTTCTGTCATTCTTGTATGTCTTCCCTCCGTCCCTCAGGCCCCTCGCGGCCCCTCCTCCTCCCCTCCTCCCTCCCTGCCCTCCACTTCCCCAATCGCCCTTCCCTCCCTCCCTCCCTCTTCATCCCCTCCCTCCCTGGGACGCTCCCAGACTGTAACTTACTGTGGGAGTAGGACCTTGTCAGTAGGAGCATGAAGGGGACCGGGCCAGGCCTACACCTGCCCGTTCTGTGGCAGGATGGGCCACACAGAGAGCTCCCTGCAGGAGCACGTAGCAGGAGAGCACGCAGACACCTCCACTGAGGTGGTGAGTACAGCAGGAGACACACCAGCTCACACTGACCCCAGACACCAGTTCACACTGACCCCAGACACCAGCACACACTGACCCCAGACACCACCACACATTGACCCCAGACACCAGCACATACTGACCCCTGGTACCAGCACATACTGAGCCCAGACACCAGCTCACACTGACCCCAGACACCAGCACACACTGACCCCAGACACCAGCACACACTGACCCCAGACACCAGCTCACACTGACCCCAGACACCAGCACACACTGACCCCAGACACCAGTTCACACTGACCCCAGACACCAGCACACACTGACCCCAGACACCAGCACACACTGACCCCAGACACCAGCACACACTGACCCCAGACACCAGCACACACTGACCCCAGACACCAGCACACACTGACTCCAGACACCAGCACACACTGACTCCAGACACCAGCACACACTGACTCCAGACACCAGCACACACTGACTCCAGACACCAGCACACACTGACTCCAGACACCAGCACACACTGACTCCAGACACCAGCACACACTGACTCCAGACACCAGCACACACTGACCCCAGACACCAGCTCACACTGACCCCAGACACCAGCACACACTGACCCCAGACACCAGCACACACTGACCCCAGACACCAGCTCACACTGACCCCAGACACCAGCTCACACTGACCCCAGACACCAGCTCACACTGACCCCAGACACCAGCACATACTGACCCCTGGTACCAGCACACACTGACCCCTGGTACCAGCACATACTGAGCCCAGACACCAGCTCACACTGACCCCTGGTACCACCATATGCACTGTGAAAGCTGTGTCTAGGATGAGTGAATCCAGCCTGGTTGTCTGTGGCTCAGAGTCAGTTGTGTAATGAGAGCCCTGGTTCTGTCTGCAGATATGCCCTATCTGTGCAGCGCTGCCTGGTGGAGACCCCAACCATGTGACAGACGACTTTGCTGCTCATCTCACACTTGAACACAGAGCTCCCAGAGACCTGATATCCTTCACCTCTACTGCTCCCTGCTGGAAGCCTGCAGGACTGCAGCATCCCGGCTTTTAAAGGGACATTCCACCACAAACTCTGCAAGCTGCTATAACGATTTGGGTGCAGAAAGATCTGTGTTGGTGGGGGGAAAAATGAGAGCAAATGAGTCGGTTGTAGTTGATCTTAATCCTTGTTTTGTAGACCGAGTTTAGAGGGAGGTAGAGGGAGGTAGAGAGAGAGAGAGAGAGAGGGAGAGGTAGAGAGAGGTAGGGAAAGCTAGAGAGAGGTAGGGAGAGGTAGGGAGAGGTAGGGAGAGGTAGAGAGAGGTAGAGAGAGGATGCTACGGTCTTACGAATGAAATCTCCTGAGAGGCTGGAGAGGTGTGTGTGTTCCTTGACGGTCTTGCCCACGATGAGTCCAGCGGCGTGCGTCATGTGAGGAGGATGTTTCACCCCGGGCGAGGGCTGGGTGGGCAGCGGGCCCGCAGGTCCAACATGCATTTCACCAGCACCTCCACCGGAGGGCTCTCCAACACCCAGAACTCCTCACAGAGCTCCAACTACAACAGAGAGGCCATGGACCCCATAGCAGGTCAGAAACACTCTCTCATCGCAGGTCAGAAACACTCTCTCTCTCATAGCAGGTCAGAAACACACTCTCTCTCATCGCAGGTCAGAAACACTCTGTCTCTCTCACATAGCAGGTCAGAAACACTCTCACTCTCATAGCAGGTCAGAAACACACTCTCTCTCATCGCAGGTCAGAAACACACTCTCTCTCCCATAGCAGGTCAGAAACACTCTCATAGCAGGTCAGAAACACTCTCACTCTCATAGCATGTCAGAAACACTCTCTCTCATAGCAGGTCAGAAACACTCACTCTCTCATAGCAGGTCAGAAACACTCTCTCACTCTCATTGCAGGTCAGAAACACTCTCTCATAGCAGGTCAGAAATGCTCTCATCGCAGGTCAGAAACACTCTCTCTCTCATAGCAGGTCAGAAACACACTCTCTCTCATTGCAGGTCAGAAACACACTCTCTCTCATAGCAGGTCAGAAACACACTCATCGCAGGTCAGAAACACACTCTCTCCCCCATAGCAGCTCTGAAACACTCTCTTTCACAGCAGGTCAGTAACATCTCTACTTTAATGGCAGACAAGCACCAGGGCTGAGACCATTGCTCAGTGCTTCCGCTGTGCTGGTTGCCAAGGCAAACTCCTTGAGATGTCACCAGGGTCCAGAGTTAGAACCGGGGTTGGCGCCTGTCGGTTGCCGTGGCACTGTGTCTGGGCCTGGTTCCACAGGGCCTCATTGACATGGTTCAGGCATGCCTTGACTGGGTGGGGATATGGGGTTATCGTGGATGTAGTTACTATGAGCTCTCCTTGTCCCCCAGAGCTCCTGTCCCAGCTGTCGGGGGTGCGGCGCTCTGCAGGGGGCCAGATGAGCTCCGGGCCGTCAGCTTCACAGCTCCAGCAGCTCCAGATGCAGCTGCAGCTGGAGCGACAGCAGGCACAAGCTGCTCGACAGCAGCTGGACACGGCGCGCGGCGCTCCCCGTGCCGCCCCCACCCGCGCCGCCATCGGCACAGCCAACAGCAACACCAGCTCCAACGCCAACCCCTGCCCCCACCCCAGCTCGCATGAGCACAGCACGCACGCAGGGCACAACTTCCTACTCAACAGGTGAGGAGGTGGAAATGGAAACATACATTCTTCTCCTTTAACAGAGCTTATTCAATATGAATTGGCTCTTGAATCTCCCTTCCTCCTTTAATCTCTTGTTCTCTTTCTCTCCCTCTCCCCCTCTCTATCTCTCTCTCCTCCTCTCTCTCTCTCTCCCCCTCTCTCTCCCGCTCTCTCCCCATCTATCCATGGTTCTCCCCCTCGCCCGTCCCTTGTCCTACTCTCAGGCTGAGTGAGCCCAGGCTGTCGGAGGTGGACCTGCAGGAGTCTGAGTCTGGCTGGGCGGACCGTGGTCTGTTTGTGACGGAGCTGCTGCTGTCCACGTTGCTGCCGGAGCACAACGCCCCTGCGGCTCGCCACCGTGCCGGCCCCCTGCGGGGCTTCGCCGGCCCCCTGCGGGGCTTCGCCGACTTCGGGCCGATGGGCTGCATGGATGTCATGACCCTGGAGGTGGCGCTGGAGAACCTCAACCTCAGAGAAGCAACGGCAAACACCGTAAAGAAGCAACCTCCCCCACCGCTGCCGCCACGCTGATGCCCCGCCCCTCACGGCGGCCAGTTGCCAAGGGATGACTCGTTGGAAAACAGACTTCTCTGCCTTGGGTCTTTCCTTATGTCCTATGTTGACGCCATTTGATGCCCCCTCCCCCTCCCCCCCCCCCCTTTCCAATCGACACGTGTACATTAAATACAGGAGTGAGAATCTGAAAGTGAGAGAGGAGCATGTGACAGGCCACAGAGAAAGACAAAAAAACTATGTATATCTATATATATCTATATATATCAGATAAATATCTATGAACACTGGTAATCCATTTCAAACATAACCCAATGTTTCCTACAGCTGCGGGTGTGTTTCAGTGTGGTTTAGTTGTCCGGTAACCCTCCACATTAACACACTGAGGACTTTCCAACAAACATGCCGTTTCTGTTTGTGGTTCCTGTTTCAAGTGCTTGTGTGGTTGACCATAAACTAGCATGATCTCCTTCACCCTGTGTCCAGTGACTCCACCGTCAGTGGAGACACAATGGGAGCCTTCCAGACACAAGCTAACAGGTTTTTATTTGGGGTGGTTAAGCCACGTCAATTGTCACCAAAATAGTTTGATGGTCCTGATACAGATGCCTAATAAACGGTGTGTGTTGTTTAAGTTAAGCCCCGCCCACAGTTCAGTCTGCTATCACGTGATTGGCTGACGTATCTCAGGTCAGTTGGACGGTGAGAAGTGGCTGTTGGATGGAGTTTCGTAGCTCAATCAGGATTCTGCAGACCGTACACACGCCTCACACAAACATGACAAGGCCACGAGCTCAAGACACGCCGTTATTGGAGCAGTTGCGTAACTGTCTGTTTTAGAACTGTTTAAAAATGTTTGTTTTTTGGATAGCGTCTCTTACCTTGCTTCAACACGTTCCTCAGCATTTCTCTAGAGTTCTCAGGCGTCGGGTCTGAACACTGCAGCAGAAGGAATTCCAAAACGCTGAACCACATTATTAATTTGATCCATGAGAGAACGCCTTGGGGTTCCTCCAACACTACCGTAAGAAATGCCATGAATGTTTTCTTGGGGTGTTTGGAAAGGTCACAGTGTACCACGCTAGCACAGCTGTGTACAGCCATTCAACTTGGAGGACAATAAAAGGAGTTTGGATGGTGATCTAACCCTGATCTGTTGTCTGGTTAGTGTTTAGAAACCACTGCAATGGGGCCAAGCTTGTGAGAAGATGTTCAAGTGTATGTTTAAAAGAGCCCACATTCTAGATTGATTTCCTGCACCTTTTCCTTCAATAAAAAGCTATGTTGGGGGTCCCCTTCATGGGGTCCCCAGCCTCCATGATACACACATGCAGGGGGCCACAGGCCCCCCTTTACTTAGTCTGAGCCAAGTATTCATGAAACAAGTTCCATTGGCCAACATTCTCTCCTGTCTCCATGGACACACAAACTAAAACCTCCACTAGAAACAGTGGATGTAGCCTTCAGAGAGCGTACTGTGAAATGGCCCTTGGAGGCCCTCTGTGGCCCCGAAGAAACACCCTCAGGAGTGTGAAACCATATTGCCAAGTCTGAACTAGCCTTTTGGAAGGTTTGGCATTACTTTATCTTGAAAGATATTCGTTTACACAGATTACATTAGCTACTGTGGCGATTGTGGGCAGTTTTTGAGTAAATGTTTAATTTGTAAGTCGGTGGTCTTCAAGCCTGGTTAAAAGTAAAACTTTGGTTCAAATATTGTCGGAACAAACATACTTGGTTGTCCAATCACACCAACAACAAAAAACACGATACATTATATTTGATATTCTTTGTAATTTTAATTCCCATAATTTAATTTGTTTTAATTGCTGACAATCTCACAAATGTTATTAAAAGCAACATTACAGTACGTTATATGCAAATCAGACAAGCTTAGTTAGATCTTGTATGAGCCCAGGCTAATTTTTCGAGGAACAGTTAAATAGTAAAAACACAGAGTCAACCAGGAACACAACCTGCTACAGGACGAGACATGGCAGCATGTCGCTGACACGCCAGAAGATTAGAAATGAGGCTGTTTACATACAAGGAAAAGTGCATCCTGGAGAAGGACACACCAACAGCTTTTTATTGCACATTCAGAGAGAAAGGAAATGGCACATTCTGGTTCCGCAACGCAACTGAGAATGAGTGGATCGTCACAGTGTTCGACAAGTAACCTCCTCGTTGGCAACTACACCCCTCGATGATTTATAGACGGACGATTATTCATGTTGATTGGTCAAAATGCTGTCCCTCTCTATCTTACGCTCCGCATCCCTTTCAACCTAGCATGACTGGAAAAGCGTGGGGACTGAAAACGGGTGGGTTTCGCACCGAATCTCAATCCAAGGGATTAAGGCTTTACTCACACCATAAAATATCGACCTCGTCAAGCAGCCATCCTCAATAACTAGCCTAACCTTAACACACCAGCACAAGGCTTGAACCATCGAAACTCATGATTTTTGTCTAAAGACCCTCTTCTTCTAACATGTGTATATGTTGTTGCGGGTATAGTCTGCAGAATCAAACAAGCCAGATGATCTTGCTCTCCTGCCTAAAGGTAGAGCAACACCACAACCTGGCAGCCCCTTCACTTTACAGAGTCAGAGAGCTGAAGACTGCTTTTTGATCCAGACACCTCAGTACTGTTTTCATCAAGCTACTGATCTCAGGTCTGTCCTTGGTGTTAACAAAGGAAACACACAAGCCATGTCAACTGCTGATCTCAGGTCTGTCCTTGGTGTTGAAGGAAACAGGCCCTACAAGCTACTGATCTCAGGTCAGTCCTTGGTGTTAACAAAGGAAACACAGGCCCTACAAGCTACTGATCTCAGGTCAGTCCTTGGTGTTAATAAAGGAAACGAGTCCTGTAAGCGACTGACCTCAGTGGCTGCTCCGATGCAACACAAATAAACAACATGGACGTCAAACTTTTAACAATCCACCCCAGATGGGCAGGGCATGAAAAATAAGGAAAATCTTTCATAGGGAAACAAAATTACAAAGTGATTTTTATCTAAAATTCAAAAATAAACATGGTAGTTTGAGTCTGCACTGTGGACCACTGTCTCTGAGGCAGAACCGCCTTGTGTTGGAGAGCATGCGCACCTCCAGGTAAAACACAAGTACTTCCTGGTTTTGTGATGTCATAACCAGGATGATGTCATAACCCCCTACGGCTTTTCCCTCAGACGCTCATGTTAAAAATCAGATATATGGTAGAAAAATATATAGTCTTGGTGAAATTTCTCTATTTATTTGCTTCACAATTGAATTGCACCCATACATGTAGTGTTAATGTGTGTATTAGCAACGTAAAGTGACTCTGGGATCATGGTTAGCACTATGATAAAACAAAGAAACATCATCACACTCTTTCTAGACACTTCTGGTATATTTTTTTTTCTTGCACTTGATAATTCACGGTTAATAGTTTTGTCTTTCATTGGCATCATTTGGCAAAAAAATGTTTTAGTTACCCTACGACATGGTTACAATGTAAACACCACAGTACTTCTATATTGATGTATCAGTCACACAGTAAACAACTTTATTGGCAAACGTCTTCTTTTAAGTATAGATTTGTTCATGAGAAGAAAAAAAATGAACAAATTAAAAGAAAGATCAGCCACACCTTGCACTGGATTTGTTGAAAATTAAAAAGCCATTTGTTTTTAATTTACAATTCAGATGACATGAAAACGCTGGTGATCATCGATAGTAGGCCTATCCCGCTAATTAGCTAGTTAACCAAACACTAAAACCATCATTCTCGTGCTCTGATAACGTATAAGAACATCGTACTTGGGTTAAAAGAAACTTTGCCCGCTGTGTCAGCCCACCAGAAGGCCTGTCGTTAGAGGGGTGGTGACCAGGACAGCACAAGAGAGTTGATCTGACCCAAAGTATTAACTTGTGACATTGTCAGGGAGCCTCAATGTACTGCTGCTAAAAACATGAAACACTCTCCAGCCCTGTCACATAACGTCACCTGGTTGGGTCTCCAGGTGACAGGTTGCCAGGTAACGGACATGTATTTATGTAAAGCCTGATAAAGGCCTGTTAGTGTTCCTTCATTTTGGCTGCTACTGCACTTTGACCACAGAAATCTGGATTTTATTGGCAGGTTGATATGGCGATTAGTTTGTTATTTTGGCATGGTCACAACAAATCCACCACTTCTGCTATTGAGTCAAGCCATCCCGCAGTTCGCCACAAACACAGATGCACGTTTCTAATATGCTGATCAAAAGGAGAATCATTTGGTTCTCAAGAGCACTTCTGATCCTGTCAGCACAGTTGAGCTAAATTGATGTTTTCATCAGTATACAGTTTGTGTCAAATTACCGAATCATGTTCTTGAAACATGAATAATTTAATTTGCATGTTTTGTCATGATCAGATAAGGAGGAAAATCACTTTTTGATGAGTTTTTGGTCCACTAGACTGAACAAACGTACATTTGGTTCTCTTAATTGAAGGTGATATGAGAGACTGTTGTGGGTCTGTTTGGGCGTTACTCAAGAGCTACGGCTGTCCAGGAGGACTAAACGTGTCACTTCCTGCTGTCCAGGAGGACTAACGTGTCACTTCCTGCTGTCCAGGATGACTCAACGTGTCACTTCCTGTTGAGGGCCCCCATAAGAAGTACATACAAAAAAAAAACACACAAAAAAAATGAAATGACCCAAAAAGCAATGAGGTTGGTATTTACAGTAGACATTATAGTACATTTCAAATGATGAAATCCTCTTTTAAAACTTTTCGGCGCAGACTGTTTGATATGTTATTTTAAATAAAAAAGGACTGTGCTCTTTTCCGCATGCCTCTGAAGCTTGTGTCAGAGTCCCTGATGTCGGGGGGCTGGCGAGGAGCAAACGGGGTACGGTCACATGACCACTTTAGTTTTTTTTCATAAGCAAAGCTGCAGCACATTAAATCACGGTCAAATAATACAATATTTACAATTTTCGGCATTAAGAAGAACTATTTAACCAATTACACCACCACAGGTTATGAAATGACGGATTTACTGGTAGATTGGGTGACATGTCGCATAATGTCAATTGATCTATTTATATGGTTTTTACTGGACGTATTGCCATGACTGCTGTTTTAGTGTTAAGGTTTTCTAATGAGGAAACCACTTGGTTTCACCTCTCCATGCACCATGAGAACTATTACAGAATGGATCCTAATGTTTGTATATACAGCAGTTTGATCAGTACGATTGACGACGTAGGTTACACACAATATTTTTGCCCCAAAAATTAAGAAAACAAAACAAAAAAAGAAATAAATAATTGACGGATATGAAGTCAGATCTCTCTGGACTGTAACCCAGGCAGCATGTGATCCTTCCCTCTTCAGGTCACTCTCTCTCCCTCTCTCTCTCTCCTCACCCTCTCTCTCTCCTCACCCTCTCTCTTTCTCTCTCTCTCTCTCCTCACCCTCTCTCTCTCTCCCCTCACCCTTTCTCTCTCTCCCTTTCTGTCTCCCCTCACTCTCTTCCCTTCTCTCCACCTTCCCTCCTCTACTCCCCTCTTGCCCGAGGCCCTCCCTCTTCCCCTCTCTCTCTCTTTCTTTCTCTCTCTCCCCCCCCTCTAACTCCCCCTCTCCCTCTCTCTCTCTCCCCCTCTGCCTCTCTCTCTCTCTCTCTCCCTCTCTCAGACGAAGGGCAAGATCCCGTACACGAACAGAGCCATGACAGCGGCGCTGAACAAGCCGGCCAGCGGCACGGTGACGAACCAGGCCAGGAAGATGTTCCTGAACAGACGCCAGTCCACCGCCTTCTGAGAGCGGATCCAGCCCACAGCCACCACAGAGCCCACCTGGAGAAGACAACCACAGGACACATCAAGAGTAGCATGCAGAAGCAGATGATCAACCTGGTCCTGACATGCTGTAAGCTGCACTGGACTCTGACCCAACAGCATCAGCTTCCTCATCTGACACATACAGGTCAGACCAGTTCGCTTCAAACTGCGACTGGAGGATTCTTAATCCTGAGCCAGACTTCATCGGAGTGCAGTTGTCATAGAGATGTTGCTGGGCCAGGATCCAACAGCTTTTCAGCAGCTCTATGTAGACCAAGACTGGTGTGACCACAGCACTTAAGAGCAAACAGTCACTAGTCAAGCTGACTGGAGCAGTTATGGTGATATCAGTACTCAACCACAGGGAGGAAGTCTGAAATATGCTGTTTTAATTTGCCTGGCAGGAGAAATGTGTGTTTGAGTCTCCCTTCCACACAGTTCAGACTTCCATAACAGACTCACCTTTGTAACACTGACCATAAATAGATGTCCCATTCTGACACTAGTGTGTGTGTGAGTGTGCGTGTGAGTGTGTGTGTGTGTGTGTGATGGCATGCCAGGGAAAGGTCACATGACTGACACGTGCAATGATGCATCCCATCATGGTTTTGGCTTGTGTCCGCATGTGTGTGAGAGTGTATAAGTGTGTGTTTGACAGTGTATAAGTGTGTGTGTGTGCATGTGAGAGTATATGAGTGTGTGTGTGTATGAGTGTGTGAGTGTGTGTGTATGAGTGTGTGTGAGTAAAGTCAGCTCCTCTTTTAGGGGTGATTGTAACCTGAGCTACAGAACCCGAGGTGCTGTAAAGCTAATTCTGGCACTCTGGTTCCTAAGACTAATCTCAGTCTACAGCAGGTCTGCAGACTGAATGCTGTCAGTCTACAGCAGGTCTGCAGACTGAATGCTGTCAGTCTACAGCAGGTCTGCAGACTGAATGCTGTCAGTCTACATCACCTCTGCAGACTGAATGCTGTCAGTCTACATCAGTTCTGCAGACTACTCGGTCTACACCAGACTGACTAGCAGGATCTAAGGGTGTAGCCTTCATTAGATTGTTTAATAATGCAAATCAACATCAAATCTAAGTAAATGTTATTTACATTTTATTTGATTTCAGTTATTGAAAAAAAATCAGTCGTCCCACATTTGAAAACAAATGTGCTCTACTGGAAAGACAGCTAATGATTTGTTTCACTCTGCTCCTATTTGCTAGTGTTTTCTACTGGGTTTCAGTGGGCGAATCAGAGGAAGGACTGTAACTGTGGGCTGGTGTTGGAATGTTGGAGGTTGACGCACATGACCACTGTTCATCCCAGACAGCAAGGCCCCATTCAGTTCTCTCTCTGACTAAACAGGACATCAAACGTTCTGGAAAGATCAGGAGGAGAAGGACAATGTCCATTTGGACCTTCTTGTCTCTTGGGGAGCTTTCGATTGACGTCAGGGATCGAACTGAATGGAGTCCCGCTCTCTCTCTCTCTTTCTCTCTCTCACACCCACACACACACACACACACACGACTCGAAAGAGGACGACCTTCATACAACAGTGAATCTCAAATAGAATCAACAATTCCCCAAGGCTATATCTAAAGTATAGATATGGCATAAAAAAAGATATATACATATTATTATAATTTTTCTAATAAGTACTTCCACAGCTATTGCAGTCATGTTCTAGTCATGACTGATTGAACAAGACTATTTTCAGTCTGCTTATATTTATGTTTGGTTATATAGGAATTGTAATGTGATTCTCTTGCTCCACATTGTGTGTATTGAAGGTTGGCCTCTGAGGAGTGTGATAAAGAAGAAGATCACATCTCCAGACACGTCCCAGGTGTTAGTTTGGTTACAACAGTGTTAGATGAGATGGAATGACAGAGGTCTGGTCATTGGGGAAAAGACAGTCACTGAGAAATGGTTTGCACGTTGATCTTTAGGAATTGAGCATCAAAAAATTAAAATCAATTTCACTTCAGTTTTGGTACTTGTGCCTTTTCCTCCAGCTCAGACTAATGGACTATAACATTAAATATGTTTAATTACTTTCAGATTAAAATATATCCTTCAATGTATGGCTGGTAAAATGTTTTCAAGCAGCTGTTTACTAAGCTAGACACGATGTGAGTCAGTTCGTTCTGCTGTCGCTGTAGAGCTGACAGCATGTCTACACAGCAGGTATTTGATCCTAAATGAAATATCCTGTTGCCTGGAAACCACAGTCTCCTGAAATATGTTGGTCTTGTTAATTTGAGACAATTAATATGGCCAATTGATAAGGATGGACTTTTTACAGGAATTCTTAACAACACTGTCTTGTGTTGGTTTAAGAGGGTCTAAAAGGCTATAGCATCGTTGCCATGTTCCTATGAATCTGACATAACTAATGTGTATGGAAGAGACTAGGTGCTGTAGACTTCTATAATGACGTCATTCCGAACGTATATAAAAACCACACCTCTAATAGGAATACATGCCTTAAAAGTACTCATCTACTTAAACTACTGAAAAGAACGAATCTCAATCAAATCAAATAAAACAACAACAAAAAACGAACGCTCTGTTTTTTCTAAAACCTGTTGAAATGTGTTTTGGTGTTTAGGCCAGTTAAACAAGGCTCTCTGAGGAAAAGGTCACAAGAGGGTCAAAGCCGCAGCAGCAGGGATGATGCTGGTCTAGTCAGGACTGATTGGAGCTAAGGCGAAGCAGAGCGGCTCGACAGCCTGCATCTCCACCCTCCAGTACCTTGCAGTGGGTGGAGCTGATGGGAATTCCTACATTAGAGGCAACAAGCACTGATAGAGCACTCATAACTTCAATGCAAAACCCACTGTGGAGACAGATGAAACAGGAGGGGGGGGAGAGAGGGAGAGGGGGGAGAGAAGGAGAAGAAATGGAGAAGGGGGGGGGGACAAAAAAAACAAAATAACCAGTAAGACAAAGGGACATTGGAAGCCCGCATGCCAGGACATGCTGTGTTTAGGAGGGGGGAAGAGGGGGGGGTTCGTTGGTTCTCTCAGTCTGGACTCGTGCTCCTGTGTGTGGATGGAGAGGAATGGGAGCCCACGGCCCAGCAGGGGGTTCTGGAGGAGTCCTTTGACACGTCCTGTCTGACAGGAGAGGCAGAAGCTCAGGACAGCACTGATGTCATCGTGTGATGACTGCGGATGACTACATCCAGCGCACACTATCCTGATCCATCGCTAGAATAACTCCAGCTGATCATCTATCATTTATCAGCCTGTAGTGGCACTAGCAGTCCCCGCCCCCTAGGTGGCAGTGTGAGCTCCCATCCCCCTTGAGACGCAGCAAGGCTGTGTCCAGAGCGAAGCCAGGGGTTTGGATCCAGGCGTACCTTGCAGTGGGTGGTACTGACGGGAATTCCCACATTGGAAGCGAGTACCACAGTGAGAGCAGAGGCCAGCTCTATAGTGAACCCACTGCAGGAGGGGAGCAAAAACACTTCAACGTCACGTTATGTTACAATACACAGCAGGACTTACACACTTGCACAGCGAGGCTTACACACTCACACAGCAGGACTTACACACTCACACAGCAGGACTTACACACTCGCACAGCAGGACTTACACACTCGCACAGCAGGACTTACACACTCACAAGAGAGGCTTACACACTCGCACAGCAGGACTTACACACTCACAAGAGAGGCTTACACACTCACACAGCGAGGCCTCCACAATCACAATCACACAGCAGGACTTACACACTCACACAGCGAGGCTTACACACTCGCACAGCAGGACTTACACACCCACAAGAGAGGCCTCCACACTCACAATCACACAACAGGACTGACACACTCACACAGAGCTATCCCCCCCCCCCCCCCCCCCCACCCACACACACACACATCAAAGACACTCTCTCCCACCCTTCACTGCAGTATTTTCTGAGAACAGAACAGACTAACAGTGACTAACTGTCTGGGCGTGTGTAAGGTTTTCCTGGACGCCATACTGTCTCTCTACAGAACAGCCTTGAAGCCTGGAGCGTTCAGCTGTTTGACTCAGAACATGTCAAGTGTCATCCACCAGTCCTCCTCCTTCCTGTCACTGATGAGTTTTTCTAAGAAATCATAGGTGATTGTGTTCACATTTACAAAGAGGAGATTGGAACTAACATATCTCCTGAATGACTTCATGATTCCATTCCTAGGAGAGGCAGTCCTGCCGGCCCACAGGCAACCTCAGCAGACACACCCTCCACACAGAGCCCACAGACAGCTAGACACACACCCTCCACACAGAGCCCACACACTGCTAGAGGAGACACACACCCTCCACACAGAGCCCACACACTGCTAGAGGAGACACACACCCTCCACACAGAGCCCACACACTGCTAGAGAAGACACACACCCTCCACACAGAGCCCACAGACAGCTAGACTCACACCCTCCACACAGAGCTAGTGTGTAGCGCCTGTCTGCTGTGTCTGCATCAGGATGGGTCTGATGTGCTAACATGGCTAACAGTCTGTTAGCTTCACACCATCTCACATCCAGCCTCTCTCTCTAAGAGCTGGGACCTGCTAGCACCTGTAGCTGCTAACATGCTAACACCTGTAGCTGCTAACATGCTAGCACCTGTAGCTGCTAACATGCTAGCACCTGTAGCTGCTAACATGCTAGCACCTGTAGCTGCTAACATGCTAGCCCAGGAAAGATATGGGGATAAAAGGATAACCTCTTCCCTCAAGTCCCTTCATCTCTATCCCCTAGACACACACGTCTGGAAACAGTACCTCACACACACGCCTGGAAACAGTACCTCACACACACACGCTGAAAACATCACCTCACACACACTCCTGGAAACAAGCCCTGGGTAGCAGAATGATGGATTGAAACAGACAGCAGAAGAAGGGGCAAGCTTTAAAACAAGGAACCACAGCAAATTCCTGTTTGAATGAAGAGAGTGGCTGAGAGAGACGAGCAGGCGAAACAGGAGACAAGGAGTAATGAGAGAATGAGGAGAGGGAGGGAGGGGGGAGTAATGAGAGAATGAGGAGAGGGGGGAGGGAGGGAGTAATGAGAGAATGAGGAGAGGGAGGGAGTAATGAGAGAATGAGGAGAGGGAGGGAGGGGGGAGGGAGGGGGGACTTGGTGTAAGCGTGAGAAAGAAATGAGCAGCAGAGAGAGAGACATGATCTGGGAGAGAATGAGGGAAAATCTAAACGAGGTAGATGAGTGTAAAACAGACTAATAAGAACAAGCAAAAGACACCAACAGCCTGAGAGGAACGTGACCGGAGGAGGTAGACAAGGAAAAAGAGAGAGACTGACTAAATAAACAGAGGAGAAGAAATGGAAAACATTTCACACACGGAGTGAGAAAGGCAGTTAGACAGGGCAAGACAGAACAAGAGAGGAGGTAAGAGGAGGAGGAGGGGGCTAGGGGCTATAGACAGACAGACAGAGAGAGACGGAGAGACAGACGGAGAGACAGACGGAGAGACAGAGAGAGACGGACAGAGAGACAGACAGGGAGAGAGACGGACAGAGAGACAGACAGAGAGACGGACAGAGAGACAGACAGGGAGAGAGGCAGACAGACAGAGAGACAGACAGATAGAGAGAGAGAGACAGACAGAGAGACAGACAGAGAGAGGGTCGAGTTGGTGTCCAGTCATGCAGCCTAGTTCCTACTGAGAGACTTCCTTCTTTCCCTGGTTCACTTCCTGAGGGTCTGCAGGGAGTCTGACAGCCTGCCCTCACCCACTGACACACACGCTACACACACACTGACACACACAGGCTGCACACACACCCTACACACACACACACACGGGCACACACGCTACACACACACAGTTGGGCAGGCACAGATCATAGCACGCAGCCACCCACTACAGACACACACACCTTCCCAGTACAGACACACACACCCACTAGACACACACCCAGTACAGACCCCCCCTCCCTCCCTGCAGGCAGGTGCTGGGGCAGAGCTCACCTGGAGGGGGTGATGGGAGTGAGGTCCTTGCCCATGGTCTGGATGACCCGACGCCCCCACACCCACAGCCCTGCGCAGATGCCCACCCCTCCATAGAAGAGCAGCCAGATGGGCGTGGCCGCGTCCTGCATCACGCCCCCCTGGTCGTAGATCATCCACAGCGCCACCAGGGGGCCGATGGCATTACTGCAAGGGGGGGAAACGTTTGATGAGTCACTAGACAGGAGCCCTTAGTGAACGTTACGAAGGTTGTCGTTACACTGTTTTACTGTGTTTTACTGTGTTTCACTGTGTTACACTGTGTTACACTGCTCCTGGTATGTGAGATGTGGTTACGTTACACTGACAACTCCTTGACTGATCCCTGAAATACTGCAGAACTATTCACTTGTGATCTTGCTTTGGACTACATGTATCATGTCTTCCTAACAGCTTGATGTAACCATGCAAGGCTTGTGCTGATGTAACCATGCAAGGCTTGTGTTTGATGTAACCATGCAAGGCTTGTGTTTGATGTAACCATGCAAGGCTTGTGCTGATGTAACCATGCAAGGCTTGTGTTTGATGTAACCATGCAAGGCTTGTGCTGATGTAACCATGCAAGGCTTGTGCTTGATGTAACCATGCAAGGCTTGTGCTGATGTAACCATGCAAGGCTTGTGCTGATGTAACCATGCAAGGCTTGTGCTTGATGTAACCATGCAAGGCTTGTGCTTGATGTAACCATGCAAGGCTTGTGCTGATGTAACCATGCAAGGCTTGTGTTTGATGTAACCATGCAAGGCTTGTGGCGTGAGCGACGGCAGAGCAGCACCTGACATCGTTTCCTCCGTGAGCGAACGATCCAAAGCAGGCGGTGAGGATCTGGAGGAAGTGGAACAACAGGAACACCTCCGCTTTATCCTTCTCCTCCTTCTCTTCCTCCACGCACACGTCCAGATCTAAAGGCCCCGGGGTGGCCCCCTCCTCCCCTCCGTCCTCCCCGGCCAGCTTCATCTCCACCCCGCCCTCCTCCGCCTCGATCTCAGCCTCGGCCACCGCGTTGCAGTAAGACGAGTAGCTGTCGTAGCGCACGCGCTTCTTAGTGTAGGACACGCTGCTGCCTCTCTCTCGTCCGCCTTCCCCAACCAGCTTCTCGCTGTCCTCCCGCGCCTCTCTGGACTCGGAGCGCACCAGCGGCTGCACCGGCATGCCGCAGATGGCGGCGGTGTAGCAGGTGTAGCTGTTGTTACGGCGCAGGACGCGGTAGTTGTTGTCGGGGGCGGGGGTGGAACGGTCGTCGTCCAGGCGCCCCAGGTGGATCTTGTGTAGCAGATCCTTGTACAGGCCAGAGTCCTTGTGTACCGTGTGGTACACCTGGCCATCGCTACGCATGTGCCCGTCGAACGTGAAACTGCCGTTGGCGATAGGAGACTTCAGACAGCCGTTGGTCATGGAGTGAGTTCGACCTGCAGGGAGACAAGACGACGAGAGGAAAGTCTGAAAATCGGATATCAACTTTAAGAGGGCACAAGTACACTGTCATTTTCTTTAAGTGCAGTTCCTGGGAGTCGTACACAAACAGCTGTACCCTCCCTCCTGAGACTCCACTCACTGAATTACCCAGTGTCAGCTCTCCTACATTACTAGCTTCAGCCTCATGCATAGCGCTGACACTGCTGTTTAATCCTCATTCATTCATTCATTCAAGACAGAATAGTTTAATCATAACCCGGGTAATTATCAGAATCGTTTTTATTCGCCATGCAAGATACACAAGCAAGGAATTGACTGTGGCAGGAAAGTGCAAACATAGAACATGTATATATAAACAGCAAAGCAAGGTAAACAATAAACTATGTCCAAGTGACTTCAGCAAATGGACAACCATCCCAGAACAACCCCTGTCCTTAGACCCTTATTATACTGCGGTTCTACCTGTGTACACATCAGGGCTTCTCAGGAAAGACTCACCATAGAACCTTCCGTTAGGCAGGATGCTAGCTCCGTTAGCCTGGCTGCTCAGCTCCCCGCTGGAGTCTGGTGACGCCCGGCAGGTGAGGGGGAGGACGGCCTCGTCAGGGCCCCGGGCCCCTGGAAGCTCCTTGAAGACCGGAGACTCCTCCTCCTCCTCCGGGATCTTGTCCAAGCTCTCGTCTGAGATCCTGGACAAGGCTTGCTCTTTCTTCAGGCGACCTGGGGAAGGGTGCTGTTAGTAACACAGAGATACCAGCTCACCTAACCCCGACCACACACACACACACACACACACACACACACACCCACTACAGACACACACACACCCACTACAGACACACACACACCCACTACAGACACACACACACCCACTACAGACACACACACACACACACACTCCACACCCACCCACCTACTACAGACAAACAACTCATCATAACTTCATTGTTCTTCTCTCATCTTAAATAGCACATGCTACCCCAAACCAAATGTCAATTTAGTTTGACAAAGTGGCAGATGCAGAGAGCTGAGGTCATGTAAGTGGTGACCAGGCGACAGCAGGAAAACCAGATGTGAATTCCTGTTGTGTAACAAGGTGGCATACAGATGCCATACTTGCAGCACATCAGGGTCATATTTTACACACTGTAATTACAAAGGGAACATTGCAAAACAATCTGCAGAGTCGTGATTACTCTGACACACCCCTGGGAGCTGGCCACACTAACTTGCTATCTTGCGTCTCATCCACGGACAGACCAGGAACCAGACGACTGCGGCGCACACCAGCGCTCCTGCCAGCGTGATGAGGAAGATGGCCCAGATGGGGAGGAGCTCCAAGCCCAGCACTGCAAACAAACACACCCTAACGTGAGCCATCACTGTGTCACATGACATGCATCCAAGCCCAGAACAGCAAACAAATACACCCTAACGTGAACCATCACTGTGTCACATGACATGCATCCAAGCCCAGAATAGCAAACAAACACACCCTAACGTGAGCCATCACTGTGTCACATGACATGCATCCAAGCCCAGAACAGCAAACAAACACACCCTAACGTGAGCCATCACTGTGTCACATGACATGCATCCAAGCCCAGAACTGCAAACAAACACACCCTAACGTGAACCATCACTGTGTCACAAGACATGCATCCATGTCCAGAACAGCAAACAAACACACCCTAACATGAGCCATCACCGCGACACATGACATGCATCCAAGCACAGGGATGAAAATGGTTTTAACAAAAATACATAGAATACAGTGTTGTGAAATGAAGACTTGTTATATATTTTCATTTTAATAACTTCAACATCACACAAATAACACGTTCTCTGTCCTTATTTGTCCCTCTGTTATAAGACGCAGGACGGATGATCGAAATAAACAACAGCTTGATCATCTTCTCCTTCTCTGGTGGAAAGTGTGTGTGTATGTGCATGTGTGCAAATGTATGTGTGCATCTGTGTGTATCTGCCTGCGCTTGTGTGTTTGCCTGTGAGTGTGAGTGTGTATATGTGTGTCTGCCTGTGCGTGTGTGTCTGCCTGTGTGTGTGTGTGTGTGTCAGTGTATGTGTGTGTGTGTGTGTGTCTGCCTGTGTGTGTGTGTGTGTGTGTGTCAGTGTATCTGTGCATGTGTATGTCTGCCTGTGTGTGTGTGTGTGTGACTGTGTGTGTATATGTGTGCGCGTGTCTGCCAGTGTGTGTGTCTGCCTGTGTGTGTGCCTGTGCGTGGCAGCAGCAGCTTACATGGTGCCCCGGTGTAGAGGATGGAGAAGGCGTTGATGCCGATGGTGGTGGCGTAGAAGAGGGGCAGAGCTCGCAGGCCGTTGGGGACTGGGTCCTCCTGAACACACAAGCACACACACATGGTTACCCTCAACACACACAAGCACACACACACTGTTACCCTCAACACACACACACACACTGTTACCCTCAACACACACTACACACCTACACACACACACATACACACACAGTTACTCTCAACAAACTACACACACACACACACACACACACACACACACACACACACACATAGTAACCCTCAACACATCTCACATCGAACAGCATCACACTAGCGCGTGTGTGTGTGTGTGTGTGTGTGTGTGTGTGGGAGAGCCCACCTTGTTGAGGATAAAGTGTCTGATGAGGAAGAACAGCAAGCCAGACATCAGGCCAGAGAGCAGGGGGGAGATGAACCATGAGGCAACTACAGGAGAGAGAGAGAGACTTTCACTGACACAGTAACACTGCACACACACACACACACACACACACCCAGTACTGACACAGTAACACTGCACACACACACACACACACCCAGTACTGACACAGTAACACTGCACACACACACACACACACACCCAGTACTGACACAGTAACACTGCACACACACACACCTAGTACTGACACGCTAACACTGTAGACACACACACACACACACACACACGCACACACACACCTAGTACTGACACACTAACACTGTAGACACACAAACACGCACACACACACCTAGTACTGACACACCAACACTGCAGACACAAAACACACACACACCCAGTACTGACACACTAACACACACACACACACACACACACACACACACACAAACACACACACACACACAAACACACACACACACACACAGTCCGTACCAATCTTGACCAGCTGCATCCACTGGACCCCCTTGGTGCCTATAGCCACCATGGAGAAGCCGATGGTGGATCCCACAATGCAGTGCGTTCCAGAGATGGGCAGCTTGAGGAACGAGGCGATCAGCTGCCACACAGCCGAACCTGCAGACGACAAGACAGGAAGTGAGATCAGAGCTCCTCTAGCAGGGCCAGAGCACCTCTAGCAGGGCCCAGAGCACCTCTAGCAGGGCCCAGAGCACCTCTAGCAGGGCCCAGAGCACCTCTAGCAGAGCTGGTACACCTCTAGCAGAGCTGGTACACCTCTAGCAGAGCTGGAACTCACCCACCATGGCGCTGACCTCCCCAGCCATGAGCACAGGTACCGTGTCGTTGTACAGCTGGACGTCAATGATTCCTGTCCGGATGGTCTCCCCCACCTTGGCCCCAAGCAGCATGGAGCCCAGCGTCTCAAAGATGGAGGCCAGGACGCAGGCCTGTCGCAGGGTGACCACGCCCGAGCCCACCGCCGTACCAAACGAGTTGGCCACATCGTTGGCGCCCACGGAGAAGGCCAAGATGAAGGCTATGATGAAGCCCAGGATCACCATCCATAGGTACGGCTCCAGATCCATCTTGGAGGGTCGCTTGATGAACAACTTCCAGAGAGAGGAGAAGAGGAGACTGGGGACCGAAACCGAACGGGAGGAAAACGTGACAGATTTTCCTAGTTAGGTGTCTTCTCTGTTGGTGTCCTCCGGTTGTTTACGAGTTCAAGAGGAGAAGCAAAGTGCTAACTAAGCTGAAGGAGCAGAGCTGGAAGACAGGAGGCCAGAGGAGGGAGGCAGAGACAGCCTTCCATAACGAAGCGTTGACACGGACCCTCCACGCTGAAACTCTCTCCTGTCAAACGAACACAAACACACGACACAGGTTAGAACAACTACCATGTCTGTCCCTTGGCTGCGTGTCTTTAAGCAGAAGACAAGGAGGATGAGTGACAGAGAGAGGAAGAGGGCAGGCAGAGGGAGGGGGAGGGAGGGAGGGAGGGAGGGAGGAGGGGGAGAGGAGGGAGGGAGGGAGGGAGAGATTTGGAGACAGGAGATGAAGCGAGCTGATGCAACAAATAAATAGAACTTTCTTCAGGATGAGGACAGCACAGTATCTGCACCTGAGAGGAATCAAGTCAGGCGTGTACAGACGCTTTAGTATCATTCACAGGGAAACGTCTTTAGCACTGCGCCATGTGAGCATCGCTAGCTAACATCCGCGCTAGCAGATAAACACCAAAGTCACGTTCTCAAACGGTGTCTGGAAGTACACATCGGTCTTATCCTCTTGACTTGAGTGGTTTTCACCCTAAATGAACAAACATAATATATAGAATAGCCTTAGTACTTAATAGCCCTGTTCTGAATGCCCCCCCTCAGCACTAACACACAGCTCTTACATTAGCCTGTTCCAGCCCTACCCCCCTAACCAGGCTGGATGTGTAAATACTGCAGTCAAACCAATTCCTCCCAGACTGGCTCCGTGACTACAACCTCCAGAGCACGAGCAAGTCCAGCGGAACTCAAACCCAGAGCTTTCCTCAGCTAAAGAAAGCTTGTTGATGCATTTCGTACAAGACTGCAGTGCAGTAAGGATAACAGTATCAGCATGTTTACAAAGCGCTTAGACCTGGAGAATCATGCAGGAAGTCCACAAGTCCTGTTGTTGAGGTGATCAGGTCAGAACAGGGAGACGGAAGCAGGAAGTGAGGTCATAAATGGCAGGTATGTCACAATGCTCTGTAGTATTTGTGACTGTCTAAACCTTCTTGTGGTTTGTCTGTGCTTCAGGTCCACATAGCTCCGAGTATAAATCAGGAGTGTTCAGAGGGCTGCGTTTAGGAGGCACCGCTGGGAATCTGATCAAGGAAACAAAGGCAATAGAATCTGACAAACTTTTTAACGACAGGGCTGGAACGTTCCAGAGACTGTGCTGTTTACGCCAGTAGAGTCAGCCACAATAACAGGGTTTGGATGTGACCGTTAAAAACAGTGTGACACAGCACAGCAATCATGTCTGCTGGGTTCGCAACCTCAAAAATCTACAACCAAGAGACACAAACCCAAACCGCTCTCGTCCTGCTTCCAAGCACAATTATCAAAGTCATTTTATAGAGATTAATGTTGCCCATTTTTCCAAGCTCTCTAAGCCCATTGTAGAAGGGGCATTAATGTAAACAGCTTGTAAACCAGACTAACGCATTCTCCAGGCATTAACCTGTTATGTACTCCCAGTCACATGGAGGAAGCTGGTTTACACATCAGATCATGGGACAAACTCTGGTACAGATGTTGCTGGAAATCCTCTAGGTCAACCGTCCCTGATCATTTCCACAGCAAAAAGTCCTGAGAGGATTTGAACCAAAGCCACGATCAGCCCAGTCTCACAGCCCTTCACAACCCACAGGTCACATAGTCACAACATACTGCAGGGAGACACTAGACGCTCGCTGGTGACACGCAGGGTAGGAATGAGGCTCCACGCTGACCACAGTAGACAGGATTCCTGCAGTCCACACTGACCACAGTAGACAGACTACCTGCCGTCCACACTGACCACAGTGGACTGACTACCTGCAATCCAGACTGGCCACAGTAAACAGGATACCTGCCGTCCACACTGACCACAGTAGACAGACTACCTGCAGTCCACACTGACCACAGTAGACAGGATACTGACATCCAGGAGAGAGAGATGCTGTCATCCAATCAGATACACTCACCTTCATCCCCTGCATGCAGTGCCTGCTGAAATCAGACTAAGAGATAAGCAGGAGGGAGAGAGAGGGAGAGAGGGAGAGAGAGGGAGAGAGGGAGAGGGGAGAGGGATGGAGGGAGGGGGAGAGGGAGGGAGAGAGGGGAAAGGGGAGAGAGATAAAGACAGATAGGAAGATGAATAGATAGACAGATAAAGACAGACAGCTAAAGAGATAGAGAGCAAGAGAGAGCAAGAGAGAGACAGACAGAGATGCAAAGAGAGACAGAGAAAGAGAGGTAGAGAGAGATCAAGAGAGAGAGCAAGAGAGAGAGGCAACGAGAGAGCAAGAGAGAGAGAGAGATCAAGAGAGAGAGAGAGAGAGAGAGAGAGAGAGAGAGAGAGGCAGCGAGATAGCAGGAGAGAGCAAGAGAGAGAGCAAGAGAGAGAGCAAGAGAGAGAGCAAGAGAGAGAGAGAGAGCCAGACTCCGCAGGTTGTATGGAGCAGGCTGGAGGCATCCCTAGCAGCCACGTCTAGACAGATTCTTAAAGGACGACATCTGCATCCCAACCGCTCCCAACCTATCGCAAGCCAGGAAGGGGGCAGGGACTCTCCTGATTGGCTGACTGCAGCCAGTGGACAGACAAGGGAGCCAATAGCACACAAAACCTCATGGTGGAAGGGGGGTTGACAAAGAGGAGGGGGCGTGAGGGCTCACAGACAGGAAATGATGTGCAGTCATACCAAGGGCATCTGAAACACAATAATGAATAAAGCTGCACTGCACTTCCTGGAAGAGGACATCTGTTCAGTAAAACAGAGATGGGAGAGACAGTCCTAAAGGACACACGTCTTCAGGATGAGAGACACAGTCCTGAAGGACACATGTCTTCAGGATGAGAGAGACACAGTCCTGAAGGACACATGTCTTCAGGATGTATTTAAAAGACCTGTGCCACTTATTCTGTTTCATTCAGTTGGAGGGATCTTTAATAAGCATGTGATAATGTAATCACATGCAGTCACTCAATCGCCAGCCTTGACAACGTCACGATTCAGAGACACCTCTCTCTCTTTTCTCTCTCTGGCACAATTGCTCCTTTCAAAGTGGAGTATAACGGTCTTTTTAATAGAAAACCAAGAGACAAAGGCTCTTAACTAGAGGATAAAAGCATGTCTAAGTAGATCTGACTACTTTCAGTCTGTCCACTCACCGTCTAAACCTTGAGATCACGACACAGTCAAACGCGCTGGAGAACCTGCTTCTTCACCTGTGGTAAAGTCCAGTAAGGTTTCTCAAGAACACATTAGGTTTGGGGGCTCACCATTAATGCACATCCATCTCCTCCTCTCCCCTGCTCTCCTCCTCCTCCCCTCCTCCTCTTCTCCTCCTTCTCCTCCTCTCCTGCCTCCCCCCCCACCCTCCCTGGAGGATTCGGTCTGGATAGATGACAGTTTTGTTTGTATTCATAGTGTGTACAGGCGGTTCTGAATGTTATTTCCGGGTCAGATTTAGCGAGATGCGGTGTAGCAGTGAGTTAGGTGGACAGGCATGGGTGTCAGGGAATCATCACAAAGCTTGAAATCTTGATTCTTTTTAATGATATACGCTTGTCAGTGTGTGCCAAGCTTAGTGGAATTTCAATTAATCACAAGAGTGTTTCGCAAACACACACACCAGTTTGTCTCGCGAACACACCAGTGGGTCTCACTAACACACCAGTGTCTCTCGCTAACACACACACCAGTGTCTCTCGCTAACACACACACACACACACACACACACCAGTGTCTCTCGCTAACACACACACACCAGTGGGTCTCATTAACACACCAGTGTCTCTCGCTAACACACACACACACACACACCAGTGTCTCTCGCTAACACACACACACACACCAGTGTCTCTCGCTAACACACACACACACCAGTGGGTCTCATTAACACACCAGTGTCTCTCGCTAACACACACACCAGTGTCTCTCGCTAACACACACACACACCAGTGGGTCTCGCTAACACACACACCAGTGTCTCTCGCTAACACACACACCAGTGGGTCTCGCTAACACACCAGTGGGTCTCGCTAACACACACACACACACACACACATCTCTCGCTAACAAACACACTAGTCTCTCGCTAACACACACACACACACACACACATCTCTCGCTAACAAACACACTAGTCTCTCGCTAACACACACCAGTCTCTCTGTAACACACCAGTGTATCTTGCTAACACACACCAGTGTCTCTCACGATCACACAGCAGTATCTATCGTTAGCACACACACACCAGTGTCTCTCGCTAACACACACACCGGTGTCTCTCGCTAACACACACACCAGTGTCTCTCGCTAACACACACACACCAGTGTCTCTTGCTAACACACACACACCAGTGTCTCTCGCTAACACACACACCAGTGTCTCTCGCTAACACACACACACACACACCAGTGTCTCTCGCTAACACACACACACACCAATGTCTCTTGCTAACACACACACCGGTGTCTCTTGCTAACAAACGCCACAAAGGGGTTGTAACTACAACAAACACTCCCCCCTCTCTCTGGCAGGGCCGAGTGAGTCTCATGTCTAAATGCTCCTCTTAAGGTCAACTCTCTCCAGTTTCAAGGCAGTGAGTGACTTGCTCCCCCACAAGTTTGTGGCAACTCACGTAACCTAAGACAGGTATTGTAAACACTGTTTTCAGTCAAGTGATACAATTTATTAAGTGTTGCAATTTTCTCATTTATGTAATAAATAAAATAAAATAAATGAAATAAAATAAAATAAATGTAATCAAATGGCCATACCACTGCCAATGCATTTTTCTATTGGGTTTAAATCCAGCCTGGGCCGTTTGATGCATGGCTTTCTCTGTCTCAATGTCCGTCTCTCTGTCTGTATCTGTCACTCTCTATGTCTCTGTCTCTGTGTCTCTGTGTCTCTCTGTCTCTCTCTGTCACTGTCTGCCTTTCCTGTCACACGACACTTGAACCCCCTTGAAAGCATATATAACATCCCCAAAATACATCTATAAAACAATCAAACCTCCTCGATCTAAGCTGATGACAGCAAGGCTCTCCTTGGATACATCTCTCCTTCCACCATGGTCCAAGACCAGCCAATCATCACTCAGCTGAACCAGGACTAGCCAATCATCTCTCAGCTGATCCAGGACCAGCCAATCATCTCTCAGCTGAACCAGGACCAGCCAATCATGTCTCAGCCGAACCAGGACTAGGCAATCACCTCTCAGCCGAACCAGGAATAGCCAATCATCACTCAGCTGATCCAGGACCAGCCAGTCATCTCTCAGCTGAACCAGGACCAGGACTAGCCAATCATCTCTTAGCTGAACCAGAACCAGCCATCATCTCTCAGCTGAAACCCAATTCAGGGCTGGATGATGCCACCTCATCAACACCATCAACAAGCTAAGAATAACCTGCTAAAAGAAAAGAGAACATTCCTCACCTCAGAGAACAGACCTTAAAGAGAGAGTCAAATTCACAGACCCATCCGGCTGGCTCTTTTAGGGAGTGTGTGTGTGTGTGTGTGTGTGTGTGTGTGTGTGTGAGAGAGAGAGAGAGAGAGAGAGAGTGTGTGTGTGTGTGTGTGTGTGAGTGAGAGGGGACAGCCCCCACCAGTGATAACTACCCCAGATCAGCAGGAAACATTGCAGACAAGTGAAGTCAACAAACACACAAGTGTCACGTTCTGTTCCTGGGGCGCAAGGAGGTGGGCTCCAGTTCTCCTTTTACCCATTACCCTCCCAGCCTCCCCCTGGCCTCCCAGCCTCCCCCCTGGCCTCCCAGCCTTCCCCTGGCCTCAAAGCCTTCCCCTGGCCTCCCAGCCTCCCGTCTGGCCTCTCTTTGGCCTCCCAGCCTCCCGTCTGGCCTCCCAGCCTCCCATCTGGCCTCCCAGCCTCCCGTCTGGCCTCTCAGCCTCTCCTCTGGCCTCTCTCTACATCTCCACTACTAGTGCCTGTCTGTCATGGCTAAATGTCTCAATTTCATGTTTTTGAATATGCAAATTTGTGGTAAAAGCTTAAAGTTCTGAATACTTTCTGACTGCAGTCTGTACATTCCAACAGTATAGGCTGCAAACTGAGCGTTTTCACGTTCAATTCTGATGACTGTCAATGGAAAAACTGTGAGAGGGTGAAAACCATGCATCAGCCATACTGTGTTGCGTGTTTCTGGCATGCCTGTCTGAATGCACTTACGAAGATTCAGTGCTGATTTGTGAGTTTTTGTATTTGTATAAGGGTGTATGAGTGTGTGTATGTATAAGGGCATGTGTGTGTGTATGAGGGCGTGTTGTGTGTGTGCATGAGGGCATGTGTGTGTGTGCATTAGGGCATGTGTGTGTGTGTGTGTGTATGAGGGCATGTGTGTGTGTGTGTGTATGAAGGTGTGTGTGTGTGTGTGTGTGTATGAAGGCGCGTGTGTGTGTGTGTATGAAGGCGTGTGTGTGTGTGTGTGTGTGAAGGTGCGTGTGTGTGTATGAAGGCGCATGTGTGTGTGTGTGTGTGTACACCCGGGCTACCCTAAGCCGGATCCTACAGTTCCAAATCCAGGCTTTCAGCACATGACCCGTCTAACAGCATTAGTATCTGCAGCCAGAGCATGCAAGCAGTGCAGGGAGAGACTGACCCGTCTAACAGCATTAGTATCTGCAGCCAGAGCATGCAGGCAGTGCATGCAGCCAGAGCATGCAGGCAGTGCAGGGAGAGACTATCTGCTGGCTGCTCTCTCCTGGTCAGGAGTCTCACGCCTGCGTCTCTCCTTCAAGACCCGCAGGATTAGGCCAGAGAGTCACAGGATTACCTCAGGACTGTTATTGTAGGTGAAAACGCCATTTAATACTCCAATGCGTGTCCGAGCTAATGGCCCATGCAGAGCTGAGGAGGAATGCAGAGCTGGCTGTCACAATAAGGAGAGGAATCTCACATGACAACGCCACCACACTGAAACCTCATTGGGACTTTCGGCGTGTTTTGGAGGCGAGGTTGCGACAGTTTAACAAGAACCAACTCTGGTTCCCAGCTCTCGTCCAGAGGTCTGGAGGCGCTCTGTGATGTCAGAGGTCTAGAGCAGCTCTGTGATGTCAGAGATCTAGAGGCGCTCTGTGATGTCAGAGGTCTAGAGGCGCTCTGTGATGTCAGAGGTCTGGAGCAGCTCTGTGATGTCAGAGGTCTGGAGCAGCTCTGTGATGTCAGAGATCTAGAGCAGCTCTGTGATGTCAGAGGTCTGGAGCAGCTCTGTGATGTCAGAGGTCTAGAGCAGCTCTGTGATGTCAGAGGTCTGGAGCAGCTCTGTGATGTCAGAGGTCTGGAGCAGTTCTGTGATGTCAGAGATCTAGAGCAGCTCTGTGATGTCAGAGGTCTGGAGCAGCTCTGTGATGTCAGAGGTCTGGAGCAGCTCTGTGCTGTCAGAGGTCTAGAGCAGCTCTGTGATGTCAGAGGTCTAGAGCAGCTCTGTGCTGTCAGAGGTCTAGAGCAGCTCTGTGAAACCAGCAGAGACTTATCACAGGTTTGTGTGTCTGGGGAGAGGGGGACACAGCATTCCTCAGTGTGATTTCCTCTGCAGATGACACGCAAAGACACATTTTCGAAATGTTTACAAAGTCATGATTCCTTCCGTGACTTTAATGTGGTTTTAGAATCCCCAAAGCCAGACAGCATTCCAGAGTTCCGAAAGACGCCTTTGAAGAAAACAATCAAGGAAAGCAAACAAAACAATTTCATTCATAAAAATACTCGTGTATCCTGAATATGTATCTCTGTCAGACAGACAGCTACGTCTGTAGAGCAGACAGACAGCTACGTCTGTAGAGCAGACAGACAGCTACGTTTGTAGAGCGGTCAGACAGACAGCTGGCAAAGTCTTATTGTGATGTATTGTTATGTATAGTATGACAGGCATCCGGAGGGGGAAAATGGCTGTCTGTTTCAACATGTGTTTGTTTATGCGAATATATGCGTTTTTTTATGCATTATGATTTAGACTTTGAGTCCAAAGACATTTTCTTGAGTATCAGAACATCTTATCTTTAAGAGAAATGTTGGCAATTGTACTTAACAAGCCTTGCTCGGACATGACTTGAGGAGGGGGAGGGAGAGATGAGGGTAGGACTGTCCTATAAACCTCTGCTCTCTGGAAGCAGAAAGAAACTGCCTGAAGGTTTTCAGCATTGGAGATCCTGTTTGTTAAAACAGCACATCTTAGCTGTACACTGAAGCTGATCTGGAATCACAGTACTAGACAGGAAACTCATGAAACGAAAAACAAAAATGCCACAACAAGGAAACTGGGTTATTGCTTCCGTCTCTGGAGAATATGGTCTCGTTGACTAAAATAAAGCATCACACACGCTGGCTTTACTTTCACATTTCTCCAACCGTTTCACAGTTTGTGATATTTGGAGCAAAAACATCCGTTTGTATGTTGCTCTGCCAATTTACTAGGTGTGTGTGTTTGTGAGGGTTTTGTGAGAGTGTGTGTTGTGAGTGTGTGAGAGTGTGTGTTGTGACTGTGTGAGAGTGTGTGTTGTGACTGTGTGTGTTGTGACTGTGTGTTGTGTCTGTGTGAGAGTGTGTGTTGTGAGTGTGTGAGAGTGTGTGTTGTGAGTGTGTGAGAGTGTGTGTGTTGTGTCTGTGTGTTGTGAGTGTGTGTTGTGAGTGTGTGAGAGTGTGTGTGTTGTGTCTGTGTGTTGTGAGTGTGTGTGGTGACTGTGTGAGAGTGTGTGTTGTGTCTGTGTGAGAGTGTGTGTTGTGACTGTGTGAGAGTGTGTGTTGTGACTGTGTGAGAGTGTGTGTTGTGACTGTGTGAGAGTGTGTGTGTTTTGTCGCAGTGGCTCTCTCTCTGAGGACAAGTCTTTGTGACAGGTGTTCTGTTCATGTTCCGGCACCACAGAGGGGAACCAGGCTGTTATGAACTGTTCCTTACCCAGGTGGCCCCACCCTGCCCCACCAGCAGGGTGCAGCGTCGGGCCAGACCACCCCCCCCCCTCCTCCTCCTCCTCCTCCTCCTCCTCCTTACCCAAGCACAGCCTTCATCCATAACCCAGAAAGTCTTTGTTCTGAGGCTAAAATTGTCTCGAGTACAAAAAGACTTCAGATTGGATTTTGTAAATCACATTGTTGATGGTTTTATCATCAAACCAAAGGCCGGCTGGCCGGCTGTGTATAATGTGAGTACAAACTGCTGTACTCAAGAGGGCTGGATACTATTTAAACAGTCAAACTTTGGATGTGGCCTGTTAGTGATCTGCTAGATTTGACAGCTATTTGAATGATGAGTGTTCTCAAATTCTTACTCAACATATGCAAGCTTGTTTTTTTGCTCTGTTTGCCTAGCCCAAAGTTAACCCCACAAAGTAACTAGGTAACAACACTTCCAACTGCAACGAAAACAAACCAGAGTTTACCTGTTCATCCTCAAGAGGCCAGAGTTTACCTGTTTGGCCATAACGAAGTTGCAGCAATACTCATGAAAGAAAACATATGGATTCATGCTGGAGATGAGTCATCCAGGCCCCATCCAAACACCAGTGAAGTCTCACTCATCAGACTGTACTGGAATACAGCATGCCTGGACAGCCACAGATGCTGGTTACATCATTCAAACCAGTTTGACTGCGAAAAGCCAAAGGTTTTGGAGCATTGTGAGGACAACATCAAAGATACCAGCTGAGGATGAAGTGAAAGAGTCTGAGAGGACAAGGACTGGGCAGGAACGTAAAATGAGCAAAAATCTGTTGTTTCGTCAACTTAACATGTGTTTTTGTGTATAGTTGTCTGTGTGCGTAGTTTGTCAACTATTTTTGTGGCATTGGCCATAGACACAGTCCTCAAGTAGTGTTTTATAAATAAACGTGATTGACTGATTGATTGATTGATTAGCTGGATGGATGGCAGGACCCTGCCATGTCCAGTCTAGCACTGCAGGGGTCTCGAAGGAAGTGATGTCATATGAGACTATAAATATGTCTTCCTTGAGTGACAGCTTCAAACAATTCAAATGCAACGCTGTAATCTCCCGTATGTTTACGACGTTCTTCTCTAGAATATAATCCTAACTAGCCATCAGGACTCATGCAAGTCTCAAAAAGGGAAAACACTGTACTGAAATCTTGGCTATTTTATCCAGAGGATCCTGATTGAGAAACTGGATGGAGGCCAGAGTATCTTAATAGACCCTCGGCTTCAGAGAGTCGCGTTAGAAAGTGGCATCAAAAGCCGGAAGGTACACGTCTAATTCTCCTTTTCGTTTTCCCTCCCTCCAGAGGTGTCACATATCCTGCTGTTACTAAAGGCAGAGGACAAACCAAAGGGGCTACAAATAGCCGTGTCACATGAGGCTGTGCAGCCATCAGCCAGCTAGCCTTCATCCTTACATGGAGTCTAGCCCTCCACAGAACCACACACACACACACACACACACACACACACACACACTCAACATACACACACTCAAAAAACACACACTCAACACACTCAACACACACTCTCAACACACACTCAACACACACTCAACACACACGCGCTCAACACACACATGCTCAACACACACACACACACTCAACACACACACACACTCAACACACACACACACACACACACAACACACACACACACACGCTCAACATACACACACGTTCAACATACACACACGCTCACGCATTCATCAAGACTTACTTTGACAAGTTCTTTAACAAATCCTTCGTTTGTCAAACACAGTAAACATTTTCTCTTAAACCCATCATGGCCAGTGAAACTAAGCCAGGCTTGCGCATTCCCACCCACACACACACACACATACACATACACACACACGCTCACACATACACACACACGCACAGACAGACACACACACACACACACACCTGTTCAAACAGCCCAAACTGTTGGACAAAAGTTCTAACCCTTAACCCACTCACAAGAACTCCAACATCATTTCTTGTTTAAGAGTCAGTCTGACTTAGGCAAAGATTAGCAGCTTTCTACTTAATAAGGTACCGTTTATTCAGCAAGTCTTACAATTCCTCCACATTTTGTTACAGCTTACATCTTAAATGGACTTAAAACTTCTGAACAATCGACACAATACCCCATAACAAATGTTACCGTTTATTTTGTATCAACACAAACATCCAGACCTTTCACTGAGACTGTTTAACTTGGATCATCACAGAAATGTTTCCCACGACAACGACAACATGAAAACACACGGCATGATGTAGAAAGACACATATATTAGTCAGTGTCTGACAGTTCATAGTGCAAGTCAGGACAAAAACCCACTAAAGTCGTTCTGAGCACCTTCACAAACAAGATGACGGTTGGAATACGTTGCTACAGCGACGGAACATCCCTGGAGAACAGCGATCTCTGTCATAGTGAAACGGAACGTTGGTGAAGGAACGTCCAGTTGTGATTAGCATCCAGACGGGTAGAACTGAGAATGAACCAAATGCAAATCGACCACACATCGAGATCTTGAGGTGGAAACCTAGCTCCAGAACTGATGATTCAGAGGATCATGAGAAGAACTTTTCAGAGGTTGAGAGTCACAGCTTTCACCATCTATAGGAGGTGAAGAAACCTAGAGACGTGTGTTTACAAACACCACATCCAGCCCATCCCACATCCAGCCCATCCCACATCCAGCCCATCCCACATCCAGCCCATCCCACATCCAGCCCATCCCACATCCAGCCCATCCATCCCACATCCAGCCCATCCCACATCCAGTGTAAGAGCTTGAAAGCATCTGCTAAGAGTAATGGGGAAGCTTATTGCCGAACAAGAAAACCTGATGTTTTTTGTTCCTGACAGTACTTGATAGCAGTGGGGATGATGTGATTCTAGCATTAGCTAAAGCTGACCACTGGAAACATTCATCCATGTAAAAAGTTATGTTCATAAATCACAGCTTTCTGTCAAACTTAGAACTTTTCTAAAGAGAACTGTAACTGCAGTTGAAGGTTTTTCTTCAAAATGACTACAGGGTCGGAATCCTCTTCATCTGTATTGTACTGATCTGTTTTTGACACTTTACTGAATTATGATGAGTGCAGATTGGTGGGATTTTGTATTCATTTAAATGTCATTTCTGACTCCTTTCAAACACATTATTTCCACCTACACTTCAGAGCTGGTTTCACTCCTACAGTTGCTCAGGCCCCAGATAGTGTTACTGTATGTACACAGGGCCTCTGCCTCTCTTACACCCTCCACACACCAACCCTACGCCCTCCCAACACCACCCTGCCAGCCTCTTACCCCTCCCCACACACCACCGCTCACCCCCGCCAATCAACGCCACCCTCACCCCCCCCCTACAACCACCACCCCCTCCCACACCCACACTGCCCCAAAAGCTCTTACCCCCCTCCAAACCACCTCCCCCCTCACACACACCACCTCACCCTCCCCACACATCCTCTCAGCCCCTCACAACCACCCTGCAGCCCCTCCCACACACCACCCTGCAGCCTCTTACCCCCCTTCCACAACACCCCTCACTGCCCTCTCACACAACCACCTCACTCTAGAGCTGATGCTCCTATCCAACACCCACTCACCCCCTCCCTACACACCACCCTCTCCCCCTCCCACCACCGCTTGCAGCCCCTCCCACACACCACCCTAACCCCGTTCCTAACCCCTTTCCCACACACCGGAGAAACGAGGTGCAGATGCTCAGGCCCAGTCTCCTAGGGCTTTCTGTCTTGTATATTTGATTCAAGGCCCGACTGAATTTGACGCGACATGTAGTTCACTGCGATGGCGGAGACAGCTCTTCTACTCATGTCTCTCCAAGACGAGCGGCGCAGCTGCTCAAAGGCTGTTCCCTAACCACAGGGGTAATGTCGCATCCCCACTATAGCCAAAAAAGGAACGGCATTCCTGCGCTCCCTAGCACTGTATCCGCTCGACGCATTGAGTTATCCTTGGTAAGATCCCTATTGCAGTAGCCTAGACTAACAAACCCTTCTCGAGCATAGCGATGGGAGAAGCTATCTATGTCTGTTTCGTCGTGGGGTGCTTGTGAGTCAGATGCCTCAGCACCCTAGGGTTATCTTGGGCCGATGGGGCTGCATGACTTCAGGAGGGAGAGAGCTAGGAGAGAGGCAGGGGGACCCTTAGGGGACTGGGGCTCGGGTCACACAAGACTGGGCCAAAAAGCCCTTGGGCCAATGAGGCGCCTGGATCACAGGGTGCGAACTGTGAAGGCTGAGGCCTGCCTTGCCTGGGTTTGAATCTGCTCTTGGCTTTTTGCTGTTTGTCTCCCCCTCCCCGTCCCTCTCTCCCTCCCTCTCTCATAATTCACTTACAACCTACCCAAAAAGCATGAAAAATGCTCCCACACATCCTAAAGAGACCAACTTGAAATACTCTGTGTTAAAGGGTTAAACACACACCAGGACACTGACAAAGCTAATGAGATTAGCGCTAGCTGAACAACAACACAGTCCACTGTTTGGACCCCAGACCACATCAATGTAAATGATCATATTGCTCTGAGCTTGGTCTCTGATACACAGCCAATACTGAACCTGGTGCTGTGAAGCGAAACACTGGTGTACCACTAACAGCAACACTGCAGAACTTTCTACTGCTACAGAGGACAGAACCATGGAATACTAGAAACAGCAACTCTAACATTTTGACTGACCAGGTTGTGCAAGCATGCAGACAGCTGTGTGGATGTGTTCAATAGTGTTGTCATAAGCCTGGTCCAAAGGTCACGTTGACTCACATTCAAAACGTTTGACCGATTAAACTGTTTGAAAGTAAAGAAAAGGAGAGAGATGAAAGGAAGCATTTTTTCGGTGTTTTTGAGACTGGTTTAACTTGCTCTCTAACACGTGAAATTTGATCACTTTGTGTCTTGTCAGTCTTCCTTCTCATTCTCTTTGGGCCTCATCTCCCAGCCCCAGCCCCAGCCCACAGCCCCAGCCCTGGCCTTATCCCCAGCCCCAGCCCCCGGCCTTATCCCCAGCCCACAGCCAACGGCCTCATCCCCCAGCCTCATCCCCCAGCCTCAGCCCCCAGCCTCATCCCCCGGCCTCATCCCCCGGCCTCAGCCCCCAGCCTCATCCCCCAGCCTCATCCCCAGCCCTGGCCTCATCCCCCAGCCTCATCCCCCAGCCCCCGGCCTCATCCCCAGCCTCATCCCCCGGCCTCATCCCCAGCCTCTCAAATAAGCGGAGCTTCCACTCTCCTCGCTGTCAGACTTGCTGAGCGACATATCATAGCTGAATGTGACATGATCTCTGTTGGGGACAATAAAGATTTAACAGTCCAGACCCAACAGACACACACACACACACACATAAAAGAGTCTTGACAAAACCGCTCTGTAGCTTGTGATGTTGCCATGGTGAAGAAGGACCAAACATAAGAGCGATTGTGTTTGATGGTCGAGGTGGGACACACAGGCACGGCCTTCTCTGATAGCCCTTCCTCCCCCCGCCTCCCTCTCTCCCTCCCCAGTGCTACAGACACACCCGTAGCCTTCTGACTACCTCCCTCCCCTCCCTTCCTCTCCTTTCCCCTCCCTTCCTCTCCTCCTCCCTCCTCTCCTCTCCCCTCCTCCTCCCTCCCCTTCTCTCCTCTCCTCTCCCCTCCCCTCCGACAGCAGGCCTGCCTGCATGAGGCACAATTATCGTCATGGAAAAGCTCTTCATTATAATTCCAGAAATGTCTATGGGTGATCTAAGATTACCCAAATTTCCATTCAGACAACCTTATCAGACGCGCCGTGTCCAGGACAGCAGAGTGACCAGGACTGCTCAGGGACTGAGTCTGACCGACCACACAGGTGGACGACGGCATCTGTCTCCTGCAGACGAGACAGCTTCAGAGACAAACATCTACAGTGATACTGCTGATACCAGTAGTATCAATCCTCTAACACGTATGGAGATGCCTGCAGGACAGCGAAGGGACAGCACTGCAGGGCTGCTGTCAGCACAACCGTGTGTGGGAACTGTCAACTGTTGCGAGATGTATAGATTACGTTACTGTAAGAACACAAGCGTGCAAACTTACTCCACAGCGTATCCAAGTTCTGCTTTTGCTGTCAAAACAACAAAAGCTAGTACTCAGTTTTTCTTCTAACACACACACAACCACAGACGCGCACACACACAACCACACAAAAACACACACAACTACACACAAACAACCAAGCACACACTGTGAACATAGTACCAATCCAGACATGTGTATCAGGCCTCATAAACCCTCCAGCAGAATGAAGAGGTTAGGCAGGATTGGTTATCTGTCTCTTCTGTTCTATAAAAACAAGAGAAAGTTAAACACCCTGTATGCTTATTAACCCCACCCTAGCCCAACACAACCTGCTGTGTGAATCACTCCCTTGACACAACGCCCTGGAAAACCACCAGCCAGTAGAACAAGGGAGCCTCATCATTTGCACGTGATGCCAACACTAGAGACTTCTCAATGGACCAGGCATTGACACATCAATGTAGTTCTTTTACACGGGCACTGACGGTGTTCTTTAAAATGAGAACTGTCGTAGATAAGAAGGAACAGGAAATGATGTGTGCTGTACGTACTGTCCTCGCTGTCTAAGTAGGAGCACTTGTGTCGATGGCGTGCAATGTCAGAAACAGGGCATCAGAGAGAGAGACGGGGGGGGAGAGAGAAAGAGAGACGGGGGGGGGAGAGAGAGAGAGAGATAGATAGATAGAGAGAGACGGAGAGAGAGAAAGAAAGAGAGCAAAAGTAACATTGACAAAATACTGTGCATTTTTCTTTTGAAGAGAATGTACAGCCTGCCCATGTTTCAGTTAAAGAGGAATACTTAGCAAAGGCACATACTCAATATGCAGGTACAAATGGCGACATTACATTTTGTGACATTATGTTAGACGTACATATATAAAATGTATTATGTACTCTTCCAATGAATAAAACCGTGAAACGCAAGGGGAAATGGTTTGAAGATATCTAATCTATTTATTACCATACAAACACTCCTATCTTCTTTATGGTTATGGTAGAGACATTAGCCTGTACTAGTCTTGCAGGAACGGACCTGATGGTCAATACCTTGTGATGCAGCGGACAACTGCAGATCCTTCACAAGTGAACTTGCTAATGTCTCGTCCGCATAACACATGCAAATCAGCTAGGCTGAGTTGTCGCTTGTGTGGAACAATTTCTCTCCAGTGACCTTTCTCTAAATCCTCGCCATGCAGTCTCTCAATACAACGCTGAACAAAACGATGTGCAATTCACACAACGCCAACGAAAATCCCGTGACATTGTTGTGGCTTGAATTGGCAACAGCAGACTGTCTCTGGGGCATTCACGTAGGGCACGCGCGGATGCATCTACCACATTTGGAGATGATCGTAGAGAATGCAGTTCTATGCGCATGCTCAGTTGAGTAGCTCCAAATACCATCGCCACATGAAAGATCATTGACTAAGCCGACATAGCCGAAAGACACGCGCTAAACTCCGGTCCACATTCACTGTTGTCCGGTCAAACCGTGCCTCCCGCCCAAGCATACTTTAAATGGCTGAAGGTGTACCGATTGTCAACTCTATCGTTTATCGAGCTGATTTCATAATGGTGGATAATGCCCCGAGGGACAATTCTAATGTTAAAACTTAATGGCGACGCACGTGCAGTCCCCCTCTCACAGTGGACCCGAGTGATAGTGGTTACTTAGGACATTGTTTGTTTCGTCTCCAACATATCTACCACTAAACAATCTACCGTTCTAAACAACGCAGGCAGACAACAAAAACAAATGTCCTCCTCGTGGCGTCGGTTATGTGGGACATAACGAGGGAATTGTCACACAAGCGCTGTTGTGATGTGCGTTATGTTGATATGGACTGAAAACAACAATTGTGTATTGAGAGACTAGACTTAGCGGGCCTGTTTATCGTGACGGTTCGTTTATACGCAGTTTAGTCAACCCATAGTAAGCTATGATTTCGAAATCACAACAAAAAAAAATCAACAGATTGTCACCGAAGTCATGGCAGAAATGTACTACTGAAATGTACTTACCGGCGGTGAATGCGACACCAAAATACGTGTCGTTGCTTTTTCTCAACGTAAAATCTATTTTTCCCTGAACGACTGTGGTGCAGGTCGCCGCGTGTGTTCCCGCTGGTTACAAGACAAGCGGATTCCGACACTCAGTCCCGAATGTTCCTCTGCATCCGAATCAAACAACCATGTTGCTGTGAATGTCTCTCGCGTGCATCCGGGCGTTTGGGGGATCAGCGTCGGTGGCTCAGGACAGCTTTGGTTGAGGAAGGGAAAACGCGTTTGCGTGCGTGAGATTGAGAAATGTGTGTGTGTGTGTGTGAGAGCGCTGTGGTCTTGGAGGTTAGGGCGTATTGTTGGTTTGGTGAAAGACGGGCAGACAGACCCCTCTTAGAATTGTTTGGTTTCCTCAAGGCCACTGTGGGCTAGGCTACTGCACGCCGTTTTTGCCAGATATATAATTATATGTACACTCCACCTCACGTGGTGAACGGTATGGTCTAGTGTCGGTGCACACTCGACCTGTAGACTATCAATGGTCGACACTAGACATGCTTTGTAAATATTTGAGTTGTAAAATATTCCCTATGAACAAAACGTTCAGTTGTTAAAATCATTTAACCTAAGACAAATTGTAAGATATTGTCTAACATTTATACGAGTGACTTGGGTTCTCGCCACTAAAAAGACCACTCATTTACGAAAAGACGCCGAAATGATCTGAATACCTTTAATATGACACAGGAACGTATCATTTGGCATTTCCTTTTCTGATCGGACGGCCACGTGCGACTAGGGGTATAGACACAGCCTAGAATGTTACGTAACTGTGCGGTCAACATCAGCGCGGGAGAGGGAGGGTAAATCGCAGTGTGTTGAGCTAGAAATTGTCCCCTAAATGTGTATAGCAAAGTACTGCAACTTGATTAAACAAAATGCTATTTTTAATAAAGCCTCATTTTATTCCCTCACCAACACTTCACAGCTCTTCTCACGGATACATATTGCCAATGACTAATTAATTTAATGAATTTCATCCCCACCTATTTGACTGTAACTAAGCCAGTTTCCAAATGGTCTGTAAACAAGCTTCCTTTGCCTGGGGTCGAAATATGCCCCATCTCTCATGAATAACCCGTTTGTCTTACGGAGCCGTGGAAAGCTTATGACGCGACCTTTTTGTTCACTTTCGATGAATGGATAGAGAATACAATAAACATGGAGTAAAATAAACAAAACTTGATATATATTTTTTCGGACTATTTTTCTACATTGAATAGACAGCATCCATACCATTACCCCAGGCACAGAGAGTTCCATGGGGTCACCAGCTGTGCACGTAAAGGAACCTCACGAACATATTACAAATATCACAGTCCACTTACAGTTACAGGAAATGGAGTTCTTGGTCTTGTCACGTTTTTACTAGACTATGAAGGGTTGATTCAACTAGTTTAGTTTAGTTTAGCTCGGCTTTTTAGGAAAGCCGCTGAATCTCACGTTTTTAGCTTTTAGAAGACATGATCATTGGGACTGACAGATTACAATAAAAATGTTGATATTGTAAATTAATATTCATTAGGGAGAGCATTTTACAGAACATTTAATACTTATTGCTGTACTGTACCAGGCAAGTTTGAGTCATAACTATGGTTATCATTTTAAATCATTAACTCGTTTTGGGAGTGGAAAATGTATCACTACTGGCTTGTAGACTTATAAACTTGCACAATAAGACGATTATTTTGATCCCATGTTTCCTGTATTGCCTTATAGTGTGTGCTGCTCCCTCTATCGCATGATCAGTCTAGTCCGCCGTGGTGTCTCTGTTCTGGAGGAAAGACTACATCTCCCACAACCATACCTTAAAAGCGATCAGACAGTGATACCATGGCGTCCCAAACCGGTCTACCCCAATGTGTTTCACTAATTCGTGATAATTTAATTGATTTTATGACAATTCTTTTGATCGATCGTATTAACCATTGCTGACTCGATTCACTCAGTCATTGATTAAGTATATTACACCTATACATGTAATTATTTTTTATAAAATTAATGTGTTTATAGACCCATTTGTTGAGCAACATTGTTGATTAACATGTTACAATTAACAGTTTACAGTGTGAAACATTTTGGCGATCATTCTTGGTCCTGGTGGACAAATATTGCAGTACATTATGCATCATATGAGTTGAATTAGCATGTTTTCCCAGTTCACTAAAAAGTTAACAGTACTTTTTTCTAGTTAGAGGGGGCCGTCCGGAGAAGATCACTGTTCAGAGGGACGTAGATTCATACCTGCACTGTACAAGCGCAGGCATTGCTATAGGGACAGAACATCCCATAATAGTGTTGGCTGGTCTCAGCAGATAGTGATAGATGTTAGCGGTGGGTTGGATGATAGCAGAATCCAGAAGGAGATAGTCATCTCTAGTGTTAAACAGCAATCCCCTCTTGTGTCATCCACAAGCAACCAGACAACCACAATGTGCTAAGGGAAATCACTTTAAGATTTGTGACTAATCTTTCCAACACTGCAGTTATTGACAACGGCTGAAGGCAACAGTCCCTCCCTCGCCCACTAGAGGGCAGCATGCTTCAGTCGTCATCATCACAGACACACCAACGAGCCTTGAAGTCTTGCCTCACATCATTAGCTATATATGGGATTTCATATGCGCTTATCTTGATCACAATCCGCCCATCTGCCATTATCTTATCGTCTGTTCATCCATTCTGATATGTTATCTATTCATACGTGTTCCTACTTTGTTCTGGTGACACAGAGGAGGTATATGCCAGACTATAAAAACAAACCCTTTTTAAAACGCATTTTGTCTTAATCTAATTTGTTTTAGAAACATAGCACTATATAACAGGCATAATGTAACAAACTTCCAAACCTAATACGATTTATTTATTAACACCACCCCGAAATATTGTAAAATATTAAATTTGTTACAAATAAATAGCATTTATGAGATTAATTTGGAATGTAAGAAAATTATATTTCATTATGTAAATATATCATGGGTTTGCATTCACATTAACAATTAGAACATGATTAATGGTGATTGTACTTCCATTTGGATCTTCGTTTTTTTTCTTTTCAGAATGTAATGCGATTTAACCCTTTCGATTCACGCTGACGCGCCACCACAATCTATGGGACGCATCCTGCACCTTCCCACCCCCCGCTGCTCTGCCCGTCACACACGCTCAACATGGCGGCCTCTGTATCACCGCTACTACGCTACTCTTACCGCATCAGTTATGGTTCGTCACTAAACCATCCATGCTTTCGTGTCAGATTGCAAACGCACAGAAAATGTGACTGTCAGCGAAGACATTTTCAGCTGTCACGGAGCAGGTAAGACGGCGGTGTTTGGGGGATGCGCAGGGGTGAAGGGTAAACCGTCACGTGTTTGATGATGTACGGTCCTGCTAACTGAGTCGTAGGAAGCAGGTGCAGGTTTGGGAGGAAGAGTTCCGATTTTTAAGCCTGATAGGATTTATGTTGTAAACAAACGCGTTGATGTGGTATAATAACTATCTGCTGTGTTAGCAGCAGTAGTTTGCAGCACGGTAATATGAGTCAAGGTTGACAAGGTTAGCCTTATAATGGGATGGCTTGACATGCGCAGGTTGCCTTAGATAATGCCTGTTGTTAGCGCCTTTTACCTTTTTATTAAACTACAAAACCCTGTAAAAAAATAAATGTCACGAGAGATAAATAATAGTTAATTGATCGATTTAATGCGCAGTGTATAGCAGTGTTTAGCGTGGTTGTGATTATTTGGGAACCGCAGACATGCAGCTGTTGTCCTGTCGGGGACAGAACTCGCTCGCCAGATCCACAGAGAGATCCAACGAGAGGTGGAGGAGCTGGTTGCCCAGGGCAACATGAGGCCCCACCTGGGGGTGGTGTTAGTGGGAGACGACCCCGCCAGCCGCACCTATGTCCGAAACAAGACGAGAGCCGCCAGCCTGTTAGGTCTGTATTTCAGGAATTCTCAACAGGTTATAATTAAACAGGTTATCGTGTTGAAACCTGGAGCTGGTTTTGTATTATTCAGTCCCTCCAGAAAAACGCGATAATGCGATCGCCTGATTTCATGCATAATCAGCTGAAGTCCGCATATTTATGCGGGTATCACATTTTTTTTCAAATACGCCGGACTTTCGCCGCATAAATTGCCGATTTCAGTAAGCAAAATAGGCAGGCCTAGCATGATTTCATAATCCCTGTATTTTCGTTGCAAAAAAGTCACATATATCTTAGCAGAGAGTTGAAAAATGTTGCGTTTACTTCACACAGGTAAAGCGCCATTATTTCCCCCCTATTGCCATGGAAACATTATGAAGTGACGTAATTACGCGACGTAAACATCATCTGCAAACCCCGCGGTGAAACCATGATGAAACCGCAATTTTTGCAAGTTTCTGCAATTTCATCGCATAAAATTTCAAAAATATCCCGCATATTTCATCGCATTTTTTAAGAAAACCTGTCGCATAATCAAGGATTTTTGTCCGCAACAATCACAAAAAAAATCCGCAATTTTCTGGAGGGACTGATTATTTTCCAAACCAGCGGTACTAATATAGCTTATGAACCAGTAACAAGCCGCTTAGTCAACGCATGCTTACTTGCTGTCACACTGCCCTCTGCTGGCAGGCTGTGGTATGGTGACATCAGCGTTTCTAACCAGGACAGTTTTTGTGGTTGACAGTAGTTACTGTACACGTTGATTAACTAACAACAACTGGCCTACATAAACGTTTGTTCACGGCAGACATCTTGGTTACTAGGGCTTGCTTTGTGTTGCTATGGATATTGATAACTGACTTCCCCTGGCCTTACTGAAAATAAGTCATATGGGTGTTAGACAATAATTAACAGATTGTGTGTGTGTGAGTGTGTTTATGTGTAAGTATTTGTGCATGACAGGAATTATGTGTGAAAAAATAGAGTGAGTGTGTTTGCGTGTGAGAGTGTGTGTGTGTGTGCGTGTCTGTGTGTGCGTGTGTGTGTGCGTGTCTGTGTGTGTGTGTGTGTGTTTATGTGTGTGTGTGTGCGTGTCTGTGTGCGTGTCTGTGTGTGTGTGTGCGTGTCTGTGTGTGTGTGTGTGTGCGTGTCTGTGTGCGTGTGTGCGTGTCTGTGTGTGTGCGTGTCTGTGTGTGTTGTTGTGTGTGGTGTTATGTGGTGTGTGTGTGTGTGCGTGTCTGTGTGCGTGTCTGTGTGTGTGTGTGCGTGTCTGTGTGTGTGTGTGCATGTCTGTGTGCGTGTGTGCGTGTCTGTGTGTGTGTGTGCGTGTCGTGTGTTGTGTTGTGTGTGTGGTGTGTGTGCGTGTCTGTGTGTGTGTGCGTGTGTGTGTGCGTGTGTGCGTGTCTGTGTGTGTGTGTGTGTGTAGGTATCTCTAGTGACACGGTGTTGAGGCCCAGCTCTGTGTCTCAGGAGGAGCTGCTTGACTTGATCGACAAAATGAACCGAGACTGGAAGATCAGCGGTCTACTAGTTCAGCTGCCTCTACCAGGTAAGTCTCCCAGTCTGCTGGTCCAACTGCCTCTACCAGGTAAGTCTCCCAGTCTGCTGGTCCAGCTGCCTCTACCAGGTAAGTCTCCCAGTCTACTGGTCCAGCTGTCTCTACCAGGTGAGTCTCACAGTCTGCTGGTCCAGCTGCCTCTACCAGGTGAGTCTCACAGTCTGCTGGTCCAGCTGTCTCTACCAGGTGAGTCTCCCAGTCTGCTGGTCCAACTGCCTCTACCAGGTGAGTCTCACAGTCTGCTGGTCCAGCTGTCTCTACCAGGTAAGTCTCCCAGTCTACTGGTCCAGCTGTCTCTACCAGGTGAGTCTCACAGTCTGCTGGTCCAGCTGCCTCTACCAGGTGAGTCTCACAGTCTGCTGGTCCAGCTGTCTCTACCAGGTGAGTCTCACAGACTCCCCCCCCCCCACACCTACAGTCGTATCCTCAGTTGCTAAAAAGATCCACCCCACCCACAAAGCAACCCTATGACCTTGTCTCTTATTATCAACACACTGTCTAATACTATAGCTGTTTGGAGGTGGAGCTTAAAGTTCATGTCTCTTATTATCAACACACTGTCTAATACTATAGCTGTTTGGAGGTGGAGCTTAAAGTTCATGTCTCTTATTATCAACACGCTGTCTAATACTATAGCTGTTTGGAGGTGGAGCTTAAAGTTCATGTCTCTTATTATCAACACACTGTCTAATACTATAGCTGTTTGGAGGTGGAGCTTAAAGTTCATGTCTCTTATTATCAACACACTGTCTAATACTATAGCTGTTTGGAGGTGGAGCTTAAAGTTCATGTCTCTTATTATCAACACACTGTCTAATACTATAGCTGTTTGGAGGTGGAGCTTAAAGTTCATGTCTCTTATTATCAACACACTGTCTAATACTATAGCTGTTTGGAGGTGGAGCTTAAAGTTCATGTCTCGCCAGGTCACATAAACGAGAGGGCGGTGTGTAACGCCATCGCCCCGGAGAAGGACGTGGATGGTTTCCACATCGTGAACATGGGGAAACTGTGTCTGGACCAGAGAGCCATGGTGCCAGCCACGCCCAAGGCAGTATGGGAGATCCTTCACAGAGCAGGTCAGACCAGCTGAACACCTGTGTCAGACCAGCTGAACACACCTGTATCTCAGACCAGCTGAACACACCTGTGTCAGACCAGCTGAACACACCTGTGTCAGACCAGCTGAACACCTGTGTCAGACCAGCTGAACACCTGTGTCAGACCAGCTGAACACCTGTGTCAGACCAGCTGAACACCTGTGTCAGACCAGCTGAACACCTGTGTCAGACCAGCTGAACACACCTGTGTCAGACCAGCTGAACACCTGTGTCAGACCAGCTGAACACACCTGTATCTCAGACCAGCTGAACACCTGTGTCAGACCAGCTGAACACACCTGTATCTCAGACCAGCTGAACACACCTGTGTCAGACCAGCTGAACACACCTGTGTCAGACCAGCTGAACACACCTGTATCTCAGACCAGCTGAACACACCTGTGTCAGACCAGCTGAACACACCTGTATCTCAGACCAGCTGAACACACCTGTATCTCAGACCAGCTGAACACACCTGTGTCAGACCAGCTGAACACACCTGTGTCAGACCAGCTGAACACACCTGTGTCAGACCAGCTGAATATCAGTCGTTACTGTTGCAGTGCCTGCATAATAAGAATGCATCACAATGCAGAATATCATAACGTTTTCTTCAAAAGGGGCCTGGCAATATTTTGCCTTTAAAGCCTTGTCCACTAGGTGGCAGTAACAGACTATTTGTCCAAACGTTTTTTCTTGAGGAAGTCATCTGAATGACCCTGGGAGAGAGTGAAAAAACAGAAGACATTTTGAGAAATTGTGCAAAGTCAGACATATCGGTGCTCTCCACTTTTGCCCAAGAAGCATTGATGTGTAGACAATGTGTGTGTGACAGCGTGTGTGTGTGTGTGACGGTGTGGGCCCTGTGATTGGCTCAGGTATCCAGACCGTGGGGAAGAATGTTCTGGTGGCCGGTCGCTCTAAGAACGTGGGGCTGCCCATTGCTATGCTGCTGCACTCTGACCGTACGCATGAGAGACCTGGAGGTAAGAGTTGTGGGAGACTGTGTGTGTGTGACTCAATACTAATGCTGGTTAGGTTGCCCAAGCAAATAGCAGAAATGCTTTTGCAACATCAAAACAATTCCCACATCCTATATCCGTAATTTCAAGAATGAAGTATTTTCTCACCTTGATTTCCTCCTCACGGAAGCATTTGTCTGGGGGCAGTAAGGGGAGTGACGCTAAGACGTTTGAACAATAGACGGTGTTGCAACACCTTGTAGAGGACAGGAAGCTGAGGGAGCGAGAGGGGAGGGGGAGAGAAAGGGAGGGAGAGAGGGAGAAACAGTGGAAGAAAGAGGGAGGAGAGAGTAGAAGAGAGAGGAAGGGATTGAAAGAGAGGGGGAACTAGAGAGAGGGAGGGAGAGAGAGAAAAGAAGAGGAAAGGAGGGAGAGGTTTGAGATATTGCTGAAAGACTGAGATGGTTCTTCCATAAATGGTCACGTGACAATTTTAAGGATGGAGTTTGGAGACAAATGTTATCCAAAGTTATGTTAGTCTAATACTAAGATACCTTAAGAATGTATATATTCTGGGTTTTATATCCTGTGAGTTGTGGGATTAGTTTGAAAACATTGCAGTTCCTTACTAGATTAACATCAATGTATCCCTAATGGAGTCAGATACAATCAGTAGTCCAACAGATACGTGTAGTTCTGTTGATGATATCATCCTATTTAATAGTTTGTCTCTTCCGGTAGAATGCCAAGCAGGTACTGAGGTCAACAAGACTGGAACAGCTAGTTCAGTCATAAACACGCACTAACACAAGGTCACACACCCCATATTTAGAAAGAAGTATGTATAAAAGATCCAACTAAGGCTTTTGTTACTTTATGGTTCCAGTGATAAACTTAAGGAACACTGTTTTAGTATAAAATACCAATACATTCTTTTTTAGGAGGATCATTGATTAAAAGTAGTGTTTATTAGAACATTATGCTACATTGGCAGCATAGGAGTTTGACTGGCTCAGTTCAGGTTTGTGGACTTCCGGAGGTTTTGCTGTGCTGTGACTTGTCCTTCATTCCTGTTCTCCAGAATCTTAATTCACTCACACGCATGCACTCATACTCACTCACTCACACTCACGCACACACACACACACACACACACACACACACACACACACACACACACACACACACACACACACACACACACACACACACACTCACGCACACACACACACACTCACACACACACACTCACACTCACACACACCTAGCAGCCAGCATGGTTTTATTTGGCCCAATTCATCTTTGACGTACCTTTCCAGAGACTTTGTGTCCACACTAAACTCCCATTGGCCTGCACTTCAAAGGAAAGATTTTGACATGAATTTCCCTCGACACGAATAAGCATATCTTGACGCAGAATTCCTTAAAACATGCCCCTGCAGTGACAAAGCTGAGGATGGTTTCCATGCGCCCTGAAGGGACACAGTAAATTAATCTAGTTCATACTTCACATTGTACAGCACCCTCCACTTCCATGCTGTAAAACCGCATGGTGATTGCGAACTGTAAACGCCTCGGTGACTATGCACAGTAAACTACAAGGTGATGCCACGGTAACCGTGGTTACACGTCCCCTCAGGCGACGAAACAGTAACCATGGTTACATGTCCCCTCAGGTGACGCCACGGTAACCATGGCTCACAGGTGCACTCCCAGAGAGAGGCTGAAGGAGTTGTCCTGCCTGGCTGACATCGTGATCGCAGCCGCAGGTAGGGCCGTCTGCACGCACCTGGTCACTCTCCTCCACAGGTCAGAGTGCTTCCAGGATGTGACATCACAGCTGTGTTGCAGGAGTGCCAGGGTTGATCACAGCAGACATGGTGAAGGAGGGAGCGGCTGTCATAGATGTGGGGATCAACCGTAGCCAGGATCCAATCACCAGGAAGGTGCGACTGGTGGGAGACGTGGACTTTGAGGGTAATCAATACAAGGGATCGATCAATAGGAATCTACTGAAAATCCTGCCTTGGTTCATGTGACAGGGCGTAACTTTAACCTGTGTGTGTGTGTGTGTGTGTCTGTCCTGCAGGTGTGAAGGAGAAAGCTGGGTTCATCACCCCTGTTCCTGGAGGAGTGGGGCCGGTAACAGTGGCTATGCTAATGAGAAATACTGTGACAGCGGCTAGAAATGCCCTGACACACTGATGTGTGTTAGCATCACACAGTACACTGACACACTGATGTGTGTTAGCATCACACAGTACATAGGTTCATACTGTACACAGACCATACAGTAGTAGTGGGCTGTGCTCTATGCTGATGTACATAGCAGTTTGTGCAGTAACATCAGATTCAGTTTATCTGTGGCCTACATTCACTCAATCTTGATTTGGATGAACGTTTCAAAACTATGAATGCTTCCTTGGATGCAGATCTGTTGTTTATGATTATTTATTTGGATATTTATTTATTTGTTGTAATTCCATTCCTTACTAACTTTATTGCAGGTTTTTGTGGTTTGTAATTTTTCTACTAAAACTTGTGCTCTGCTTACAGTTAGTATATAACATTGATTGTTTGACTAGAAAAGGGACTGAATATAAGGTATATGCCTCAAACAGCCTACTGTGTCTGTCAGTCCTTTCAGCCCACTGTGTCTCTCAGTCCTTCCAGCCCACTGTGTCTCTCAGTCCTTCCAGCCCACTGTGTCTGTCAGTCCTTCCAGCTTACCTTCATGAGATCAGTATGCTTCTCAGGATGGGCCTAGTGGGAGTACTAGCATGTTTAATCAAACCCAAAAAACATGTTTAACATTCACTTTATGATGAAAAGATTTATAGTTATAGTTAAGGTCATTTTTCATGACTGTGACGAATATTTCCTGACAGTAGAGGGTCACATGATAGTGACTTGGCTGTAGAAGCTGAGGTTCTGTTCTGAATGGGACATGTCTGTCTCCATTCTGCTTCATAGAAACTCTGTCTCAAGCTTCCTGGTTTGCCTGTAAACACCAGACCCTCACAGCTTAGACAGCCACATCATCATTGATGCTACAATCTGTTAAAACACAGTTTTTGTTGAAGTTTGCAGAGGTAGAGAAGTTGTACCCCAAGCAACCACTCTCTTTCTCTTACACACACACACACACACACACACACACACACACCTCACACACCTCATACACACACAGCTCACACACACCTCACACACCACTTACACACACCTCACACACACACCTCACACACCATACACACGCACAAACCTCACATGCACACACCTCACGCACACACACCATACACCTGCACAGACAAACCTCACATGCACACACCTACAGACACACACCATACACACACACACACCTCACACATCAAATAAGACCTGACACACCTCAAACGCGCACATCACACACATTTCTTACACACACACTCCCATCTTGTTGAGCTGTCCCTGCATGTAGTAGCGAGGGCGTGTGAGAGAAAACAGGATGCATTCACGAACCTTTTGGAGAGAAAAAAGCTTTCAGAAACATTCCAGTCCTCTTATTGGTTGTTTGCACTATCTCTGAGATGCGTCTAACGCGTATAAAAGCCCGGAGCAGAACCCTCACGCTGCACCAGACGCCCAGGCAAACACAAGTCTAAACCCTTGTGATTTGAAGGACCATCAGACTACCACAGCAGACAGTATGACAGCTCAACAGCAGACCAACATGCAGAAAGGTATGTGTCATCCCACGTCTGACGAGGCTTAGGAAGAACCTCCGCTGTCCTGCTCATGCTAACCAATCAGATGTCTTCATGTTGATTCATCATGATATTTGGCTTTTTTGTAAAGTGTTTTGTAAAGTGTTTTGTAAAGTGTTTTGTAAAGTGTTTTGTAAAGTGTGTACTGTGACTACACACCATGTTAAAGACTTACTCTACACCTTTGATGCAGGGCTGAAAAAAATACATTCAACACTGACATGCACATGAGTGATTTGTACTGTGATTGAGCGTTACACAAGGTGTTACACAAGAGAACATTTAACACACCATCAGCGGGTGGAGAAACAGCATAGTTGTCAGGCTCCAATGAGTTTATTGGAGATAAATACATTTATAAAAATGATTCTCACATAGACAAATACTTGTTGGCCACCGGTGCATTAAAGCCATGTAATGTCTCTCCTTGAAGAATGTAGGCCATATGAATAGATGGGTAGTTTTTTTTAACCAATTTAAAATCTCTGAAATGTATATCTAATTCACAACTACACATCAGAAGGCAGGAAGACCTGTCATGTTCACATAAAGACTTTGACTCAATCTTGGTGTTACTTAAGAATGACTCCAAGTTCAATATATATATATATATATATGTTGAAGTGATTGTAAGGTTGCCCATGCATCGATGATAACATGAAAGTAAATGTTAAGATCTTTGGGGATTGTAAACGACTGTCAGGAACGCTCTGAACAATCATTTAGTGAAGTGGTTTGAAAACAGCAAACTCATATAACAAGTTCTAAGTAACCGGGCCGTTTCTGTCTTCCGTCCTTTGTCTCTGACAGTTCTTCCCTGGTCCACGGTGATACTGCTCCTCGTCACAGTAGCGCGAGCATCTGAAAGGTCCGGCAACGTCACGCATCAAACGCCACACCTGCCTGTCCCGGTGCCTAGACACCCGCTTAATGGTACGTAACACTGCAGTTTCAGTGCAAAAAAAACAAGCCTTCGTTTCTACTGATAATGGGTTTTGCATTTCAGCTGTTGTGGGCATGTAAGGTCTTGTCGGATGCGAGCGTTCTGTGTAGTTGGAGTTCACAGTACAGTTCCTGCTGAGGCGTTTCAGAGAAGACTTGTCTTTTTAATCTGCGTGTGACGTTTCCAGGGAGTGCCGAGGGGCCACGAACTCTGAGGATGTCCAGGCCTTGTCGAGATGAACATGCCGGATATTGCGAGCATGGGCAGTGCATGTACCCACAAGACAGCGACACACCATCCTGCATGTAAGGCCTGAGCTTGCTGCGTCAGCGAGGGAAATTCTGGAGGATGTAAAGTCAAGTTCCTGATGAAATCTGATGTGGTCTTGGTTTGTTTGCAGGTGTGAGCCTCCCTACGTAGGAGACCGCTGTATGTTTGTTTACATCGTCAATCCATCCCAGTCTGACTCCGGCATCGAAGGGTTAATCGGTATCATTCTGGGCGTGGCTTTCCTCCTGTGCTTCCTGGGAATCGCCGTCTACTGCTGTCTTAAGAAACGGTATGATCACATGATCACCGCACGGCCGCATCACATGATCACCGCACGACAGCATCACATGATCATCACATGACCGCATCATCGTTTGGGTAAACGCGCCTGCTAATTGATGAGATCTGTAGTAGAACATTCCGGAGACGCTGAGGTCTGTCGTTGAAACTGTGACATGATGAGATACTTTAGGGTCACTTTAAGGAGTTAGGGTTAGTCTCAGGTAAATGATGACGTGTGATATCTGTCTCTTCAGGTGTAAAACATCCTCTCCACCCTATAAACCTTATGGCTCAGCGAATGCAGTTTGAAGGTCATGGATACTTCATCATCATCATCACCTTGAAAATAAACAGATATTGTATTTTGTTTTAAAAGGTATTTCTCTTCGTACTGTTCATACGTGCTTAAAGAAAATGGGGTATTTATTGTCTAAATTAAATCATTGTGTGGTAACATGTATTTAATGTTTTTTTAAATAAAATTTTCTTCTAAATACTCTTTTTTTTGGACACAATTTGAACAAGATCAGTGAGCAGCATCACTGTGTCACAGGGTCTCTGTGCAGGGCTCAAAGAATAGGCCAGCAGGGGGCAGTATAGCAGTACATCTGCATGAGAATGCCTGAGTGGGCTGTAAGTGGTCTTTTTGAGCGCTGCAGGGTAACATGACATACTCTGTATCCCCTCTGTAACTTTACCTTCAAAAAGAGCAGGCATCTTCATATTATCTCAGGTTGGTCATGGTGACCAAAAGAACAAAGAAAATAAAGTTTCATCTATACCTCAGTCACACGGAGTCCTGGGGGAACCATGGGGGAACCATGGGGGAACCATGGGGGAACCATGGGGGAACCATGAGGGAACCATGGGGGAACCATGGGGGAACCATGGGGGAACCGAGGCCTGGACAAACTGTTGGGGGGTAAATTAAATAAAAACACCACTCATATTGTATTCATTCATCAAGACAGGACCCCACCAGACTGGCCACACACGCACTTACTCACACGCACTTACACACAAGCACTTACACACAAGCACTTACACACACACTTACACACACCCACACACAAACCCTGAGCATGAATTCAAATGGCGTCTTTGTACATCGCACAGTTAAACACACTGTGCATGCTAACATGGACAAAGTTAATAAATGATGTAATTTCACTTCCGTGGCCAATTTAAAGAGGGACAACAGTTAACGACCATGGTCTTAACATCCAACTAATTACCTTTTAAGGAACGATCCAAGTTAATAAGTGAGCAAACGTCCAGCTAAACATTAGGACAGTCTTTTTTCAACAGCATATGATATTCCTGGACACAGACTGGATCCCTCACAGAGGCCTTGCCCAGAGTTGTACCCGCTTTGCATGTACAACATGCCTGTCGTCACAGACACACTCCTCTATGCATGGGCATGCACACTAGAGGAATGAATTAGACGTTAATTAAACAGCCCTGCAGCAAAACAAATCTCTAAAGAGCTAATGAGATGAAAACATGTTTCCACTTTTATAGGTCTGATTTTACAGAGGATGTGGACAAGTCTCTGTGTGTACATACATAAGTGCTGGCATGCAAACGTACAAGACATCCTTCAGCACAAAATCATGAAAATCCCACAAAATAGATCTTAAAATATGAACGATAACCACTGCTTCTTTTGATCTGTTGGTGACCTTATTTCTGTTGGTGAGTTTGTGATCCCAGCTTAGACTCCTTCTGGTCACCTCTGTTCTGTCAGGCTCACGTCACAGTTTCCCCTGCAGTTTCCCCGACGGTGACGTCGACCCGACAAAATCCTAAACGTTCCAAACATTTTCCTTCTGATGGTTGCTGAATTCCCCACGGGGCCGCCTGTGTAAACACAGCAGGGTGACTGGAGTGTCTCTCCTGCAAGACAAGGACTTCCAGAGATGCTCAAGACGGTCTCCAGGGATTCCATTCATGGAGACAGCCTGAAGTCGACTAGCAGACACAACAATCTAACTCCCTGACTGAAGACCTCACATCACCCAGACCTTAACGTTCTTTCATCTCTGGTTCATAACTTTCTGAATCATGTGTCATCAGGGTTTGGTTATGGTTAAGGGTTAGAGTTAGTGACAGAATAGATTTGATTAGTTTTAAAATAGTTATTGTGATAAGTATGTTGTTTATATAAGAAGTATGTACTGTGTCATTCAAGCAATATCAAATCTCTGTCATCATTGAAAGAATGTTATCTGTTACAAAACCAGCAGCACATTCCTGAAAGAGTTCAGTGCATTCTCAGTCAAGACACTGTTCCCAGACGAACAATGTCAGAACTGCACTTCAAAAAAGAAAAACCGTTCACCAAACCCCTTCTAATCAAGCTAGAAAACCTCTGTGTGACTGCACGCATAATCTGATGAGGCTGTGCCTGTGTGTGCATGTGTGTGCATGTGTGTGTCCGGGTGTGTATGCGGGTGTGTGAGGGTGTGTGTGAGGGTGTGTGTGTGAGGGTGTGTATCTAGGAAGGGTGGGCCCCTATTACCTCTGTTAAGCAGTCCTATTCACAGACTTGACCAGGCCATTGATACTCAACAAATATACTGAGTGAAAGCGATAACAATACCTGGAGCAGGTAGAGTTGTTGCTCCCTGATGGCGTGTGGATGTCTGGCCAGAGGAAGCATGGTAGCCGCTCATGAGTCGACTACAGACAGGAACCAGGACCTGGGCTGTGAGGCCTCTTAACATCCTAACTTGTAAACACATCCCTGAGGCAAGCCAGGTTAGTGATTACACCCTTACATGCACCAACAGTGTTATACACACACTCACACACTCGTTAAATATATACTAACCAAATTCTCTATTGTCTATTGTGCCCTTAGACACACACACACAGACGCACACGCACACACCCTTGTTCGAAGAGGCGGGCGTTATAAAAACTTCACCCCACCCCAGAGGTGAGAAAGAAAGCCGTTTCAGAACACACATATTCACTCACCAACAGGTTGAAACCAAGCTCACAGTTAAACAGCAACTCTCCCTGGATATGAACACCCTCACCATAATCTCTTTGCTGTGTTTGGGTAAGTCTGGATTTGGATGTCTGTGTGTTACAGCAGTGTCTTACAATGTCTTTCATGGACGGTGAATTCAACTAGATCATAACTGAAATGGGTTGTTGAGAAGGAGCTGTGTATATCATGAGCGTAAGAGAGATAGAGACACTCATATCCTCAGAGAATGTCTATTATGTCGATTTGTTTACAGTGTATAGAAGCAGGCTACGAGCATGACCGGCGCTGTGATATTCAATGGTCTCCTACGCTGGCGTTGAAATGTGTTGAAATGTGACTATTGTCATGATTGTGTTGGTATGACGGTTGTCTTACGCTTTCACATTGTGTTGGTATTTAAAGTACTTTCAGAATGCGCTACCTGCGAATGGGTTTTCCCTGTGGTAGTTTGTTGAGATGTTATTTTTGACAGCAGTCTTTAGTATTTTGATTGTATTGCTCTGTGTTTCATTGTAGTTCAGTTTGAAGCAGTGTTTTAGTGTTGTGAGTGCCATGTCTGATTGGAGTGTGTGTGTGTGAATGTGTGTGTGTGAATGTGTGTGTGTGTGTGAATGTGTGTGTGAATGTGTGTGTGTGTAGTCTGCAGTCCTCCGGCTGCCCTGGGATCAGCTGTCACCTTCTCCCCTGGCCTGGGCAGGGTCCCTGGGGTCGTGACCTCAGGAGAGGTGCTGAGGGTGGAGGGAGAGGAGGTCGACCAGGACGAGGAACTTTCAGGAACACATGCAGAGGAGTCTACGCACGACTCAGGTGCCTACAACCATCCTCTCTGTCTTTCTGAATCTCACCTGTCTTTAATCCAAGCTGCCTTGTTTCATGATGACTTCCCACAGTGTTTAAAAAGCGGTGATGAAGGAGGGTCGATGGAGACACAACATAAACTGCCTTCATCATCCTGACATGTTTTCTCTGCAGTGCTGCAGTTTAGCGAGGAGGACAAGAGGCTAAAGAGGAGAGGAAAGGGGAAGAAGAGGAACAAACACAAAAACAAACACAGCACTCCCTCGCAGCCTGACACGCGCTACACCACCAGCCTTACAGCCAACAGCACCAGCGGACACACAGCGCTCACGTCAGCCATCTTCACTGCGGACCCCTGCAGCTCCACCCATCTCACCTACTGCATCCATGGCACGTGCAAATACATGGACGACCTGAAGGAGGCTGTGTGTGTGTGAGTAGGAGACAGGTGTACTCACTGTGTGTGTGTGTGAGTAGGAGACAGGTGTACTCACTGTGTGTGTGTGTGTGTGTCACAGACAGGTGTACTCACTGTGTGTGTGTGTGTGTCACAGACAGGTGTACTCTGTGTGTGTGTGTGTGTGTGTGTGTGCGTCGCAGATGGGTGTACTCACTGTGTGTGTGTCAAAAACAGGTGTACTCACTGTGTGTGTGTGTGTGTGTGTCGCAGACAGGTGTACTCACTGTGTGTGTGTGTGTGTGTGTCGCAGACAAGTGTACTCACTGTGTGTGTGTGTGTCACAAACAGGTGTACTCACTGTGTGTGTGCGTTGGCGTACCTTGTCGCCCGTCCTCCCCAGGTGTATGAAAGGCTTTGACGGCGAACGCTGTGGCATCCAGTTGCTGGGGAGCAAGAACAAGGAGGATGATGAGAGCAGTAGGGGGGAACTGGTTCAGACTGTGCTGGTCATCATCGCTGTGGTGCTGTCTCTCATAAGCTGCATCGCTATCCTGCTAATGACCTGTGCTCAGTAAGTAGTCCACACACACACTACCCAACACACACACACCTGCCCATCGCACACACACCTGCCCATCGCACACACACCTGCCCATCGCACACACACACCTACCCAACACACACACACCTGCCCATCGCACACACACACCTACCCCCCTCACACACACACACCTACCCAGCACACACATCTACCCAACACACACAAACCTGCCTCCCACAAACACACCTACCCAACACACTTTGACACACATTAGAGCACCCAAACATCCTTTTCACATGAAAAGATTTCTTTCTAACAGAAATCTACCCTTCTATCCATGTGCTGTAGACACACACCCAAACACAGACAAACACACCCAAACACATAATTGCTCATGGTGTTCTGGGAATCAATGAAACACACACCTAAGTTTCCCAAACAATAGACTATCTGAATGAAAGCGCTTCATTTTACATGAATAACCTAGAAGCTTAATTATACTGTCAACAACGTGTAGAGTCTATTTTTAAACATATCACGTTTACAATTATTGATCAGAGTTGAATGACTTGAATAGGATTTGCTCCAGTGACACCAGCACTGACCAAATACAAATACAACACCACACCCTGTGAGTTTCCTGTTAGTCAGTAACCGTATTACATAGTCCTCGTATCATCATCAGTATATGGGACAAAGATGATAGTCCAAAGGTGAGCAGATCTTGAACTGTAGAGGAGTGCCTGTCACCATACACACCTGAACTGGAGGAGTGGTGTAAGGTTCTTACAAAGTACAGAATCAGGATCATGAAACTGCTTCTGTGTGAGTAACAGTGGCAGGTCAAAATACAGATCTCTCTGAACGCAACACTCTAGACGCTCTGCTATTGACACAGTGTGAAACCAACCTGTTTGATTCATATCGACGATGCAGAAACGACTAAATCATTAATATGATTTAGCTTTAATGTGGCTCCAACATGACTATCCTTGTCAGAGGTTATGACTCAGGCTGTGCAATGTTAATGATGGTGATCATGATTGGATTCAGCTACAGGACACAGAAGAACTTCCTGTCTGCCTATCTGGGCTCGGCCAGTGAGAAAGACCAACTGCAGACTCCTCCAGCTGACATGACGGTGTGATCACCACCAGGTGCTGTCCCTGTTCTCACACGCAGACACACAGACACACAGGCACACAGGCACACAGACACACACACAGACACACAGGCACACAGGCACACAGACACACAGGCAGACACACAGGCACACAGACACACAGGCAGACACACAGGCACACAGGCACACAGACACACAGGCACACAGGCACACAGACACACAGGCAGACACAAAGACACACAGGCACACAGGCAGACACACAGGCAGACACACAGGCACACAGACACACAGACACACACACACACAGACACACTGGCACACACACAGACACACAGGCACACACACAGACACACAGGCACACAGGCACACAGACACACAGGCAGGCACACAGGCACACAGGCACACACACAGGCACACGCGCACACAGGCACACACACAGACACACAGGCACACACACAGACACACAGACACACAGGCACACAGGCAGGCACACACACAGACACACAGACACACAGACACACAGACACACAGGCACACACACAGGCACACGCGCACACAGGCACACAGACACACAGGCATACACACAGACACACAGACACACAGACACACAGACACACAGGCACACAGGCACACACACAGACACACAGGCACATACACAGACACACAGGCACACACACAGGCACACAGACACACAGGCACACAGACACACAGGCACACAGGCACACAGGCACACAGACAGGCACACACAGGCACACAGGCACACACACAGGCACACAGGCACAGGCACACAGGCACACAGACACACACAGGCACACAGACACACAGGCACACACAGATACACACACTGGCACACATACACACAGACACAGATACACACAGGTGCAGGGACACACTCTCTCTCACACACACACACGCATACAGGCACTCTCTCTCACACACATACAGGCACTCTCTCTCTCTCACACACACACACACATGCACACACACACATACACACATACAGGCACTCTCTCTCTCTAACACACACACACACATACAGGCACGCTCTCTCACACACATACAAATACAGGCACTCTCTCTCTCTCACACACACACACACACACACACATGCACACACACACACACACATACAGGCACTCTCTCTCTCACACACACACACACACGACCAGATTAAGCGGGCCTTGCGTCAGGTGAGGTGCCCTGTAGATCCACCTGGATTAGGAAGGAGATCTCTCTTTGAACCAGGTGTTTTGCAAAACATTTACACATTCAGACTCAAACGCACACACACCCCTTGTCCTCCTAACCCTAAACCCTAATCCTCCCCTCCCCCCTTACACACACACACACACAAAACACACACACACAAAACACACACACACATACACATGTATACAGTGAAGCCCTAAACCCTACTAGCTCTGATGAGACATACATACAGGTGTGCGCTTTCACATATCTTGTCTGGAGAGAAACATCACTAGACCGATGGGAACTGGAGGCACAGGAGTTCAGAGCAGCACAGGCACCTGGTCAGACTACTGATTCATTCAAACACTTGCTTTGTCATTATGAGGTACGGACCGCGTAGGTAGATAAGGGAAAAATGTCTTTTAAAATAAGGCTGTAAAACTCTTAGAATGGACTGAAGGATCTTTACAATCCGAGAGAGAAGTAGAAGAATCTTGTAGATTAGCATTTCTGTCAGTTCAGCGTCAGGGGTTAGAGCGAGGCAAGAGGCTGGCATGAATGGGACTTTTCAAACACACAATGCTGCCACGCAGCATTCTGATCATACTTGTTTCTTTGCTGTTATCCCTGCCCTCCTCTGGAATGCCCGTCTAACTCATAAACAGTTACAACACCTGAGGGTTCAACCTTATAATGATCCTAAAGCCCTGGTAGAAAAGCAGCTGTTTAGGAGGGGAGGAAACCAAAGAACCAACCAAGGTCGCTGATCTTTTCAGTGGGAAAGGATCATCGAAGGGATGACGTGCAGGATCGCTTTTGTTTTCAATATGAAAAACTGTTTTTTTGTGTCCAAGTCGTGAGAACTAACCTCGGCCTCCTTTCTCTCTCTCTCTCTCTCTCTCTCTCTCTCTCTCTCTCTCTCTCTTCTCTCTCCCTCTCTCTCTCACCATAGAAGCTCAACGCTGTTGAGTTACTTCAGGAAGACCACAGGGCCAAGCAGGGAGCCCAGGCCCGTCCACAGAGCACAGAGGCCACACACACTGTGTAGAACTCCTGCCTAGACATGCTGTACCGTGTTATTTATTTGATTGTTTTATTTATTGAGAAATTCCCTTGTTTCTTCATTTGATAATGTTGTTGTTAGACTGCCATGTTTACAGTCTTGGACTGTAGCTAATGTAAGTTATTTATTGCACTAGTCCTCGTTAGGTCAGAGTGATGTTCTAACCCTTTAAAAGGGAATATATTTTAAGTCACCAATAAAGTCTCTCAGTGTTGAAAGAAATCCTGTGCCCTGACAGTGTGTGTGTACATGGAATGTAATTATGCGTGCGCGTCTGTGTGTGTGTGTGTGTGTGTGTGTGAGAGAGAGAGATCTCTTTGCATGGCTGTCTGTTTACATTCCTCTCTGCGATCGTATTCTACTGTGCCTGGCTCCCTCAACAGCAACAGTTACAGAAATGGGAAAGAGAAACAGAAAGGGAATCACGAAACCACATCTGTTACAAATGTAAACCTTGTTACAAAATTAAACATTGTTACAAAGGTAAACCTTGTTACAAAGTTAAACCTTGTTACAAAGGTAAACCTTGTTACACAGGTAAACCTTGTTACAAAGGTAAACCTTGTTACAAAGGTAAACCTTGTTACACAGGTAAACCTTGTTACAAAGTTACACCTTGTTACAAAGTTACACCTTGTTACAAAGTTAAACCTTGTTACAAAGGTAAACCTTGTTACAAAGGTAAACCATGTTACAAAGTTACACCTTGTTACAAAGGTAAACCTTGTTACAAAGTTACACCTTGTTACAAAGTTACACCTTGTTACAAAGGTAAACCTTGTTACAAAGGTAAACCTTGTTACAAAGGTAAACCTTGTTACAAAGGTAAACCTTGTTACAAATGTAAACCTTGTTACAAAGTTAAAACTTGTTACAAAGTTAAACCTTGTTACAAAGGTAAACCTTGTTACAAAGGTAAACCTTGTTACAAATGTAAACCTTGTTACAAAGGTAAACCTTGTTACAAATGTAAACCTTGTTACAAAGTTAAAACTTGTTACAAAGTTAAACCTTGTTACAAAGGTAAACCTTGTTACAAAATTAAACATTGTTACAAAGTTAAACATTGTTACAAAGGTAAACCTTGTTACAAAGGTAAACCTTGTTACAAAGGTAAACCTTGTTACAAAGGTAAACCTTGTTACAAAGGTAAACCTTGTTACAAAGGTAAACCTTGTTACAAATGTAAACCTTGTTACAAAGGTAAACCTTGTTACAAAGGTAAACCTTGTTACAAATGTAAACCTTGTTACAAAGGTAAACCTTGTTACAAAGTTAAACATTGTTACAAAGTTAAACATTGTTACAAAGGTAAACCTTGTTACAAAGTTAAACCTGTTTACAAAGGTAAACCTTGTTACAAAGTTAAACCTTGTTACAAAGGTAAACCTTGTTACAAAGGTAAACCTTGTTACTAAGTTAAACCTTGTTACAAAGTTACACCTGTTTACAAAGGTAAACCTTGTTACAAAGTTACACCTTGTTACAAAGTTACACCTGTTTACAAAGGTAAACCTTGTTACAAAGGTAAACCTTGTTACAAAGTTACACCTGTTTACAAAGGTAAACCTTGTTACAAAATTAAACCTTGTTACAAAGGTAAACCTTTTTACAAAAGTTACACCTTGTTACAAAGGTTACACCTTGTTACAAAGGTAAACATTGTTACAAAGTTAAACCTTGTTACAAAGGTAAACATTGTTACAAAGTTAAACATTGTTACAAAGTTAAACATTGTTACAAAGTTAAACATTGTTACAAAGTTAAACCTTGTTACAAAGATAAACCTTGTTGCAAAGTTACACCTTGTTACAAAGTTACACCTGTTTACAAAGGTAAACCTTGTTACAAAGTTACACCTTGTTACAAAGGTAAACCTTGTTACAAAATTAAACATTGTTACAAAGTTAAACCTTGTTACAAAGTTAAACCTTGTTACAAAGGTAAACCTTGTTACAAAGTTAAACATTGTTACAAAGGTAAACCTTGTTACAAAGGTAAACCTTGTTACAAAGTTAAACATTGTTACAAAGGTAAACCTTGTTACAAAGGTAAACCTTGTTACAAAGTTAAACCTTGTTACAAAGGTAAACCTTGTTACAAAGGTAAACCTTGTTACAAAGTTAAACATTGTTACAAAGGTAAACCTTGTTACAAAGGTAAACCTTTTTACAAAAGTTACACCTTGTTACAAAGGTAAACCTTGTTACAAAGGTAAACCTTGTTACAAAAGTTACACCTTGTTACAAAGGTAAACCTTGTTACAAAGTTAAACATTGTTACAAAGGTAAACCTTGTTACAAAGTTAAACATTGTTACAAAGTTACACCTTGTTACAAAGGTTACACCTTGTTACAAAGGTAAACCTTGTTACAAAGGTAAACCTTGTTACAAAGGTAAACCTTGTTACAAAGGTAAACATTGTTACAAAGGTAAACCTTGTTACAAAGGTAAACCTTGTTACAAAGTTAAACATTGTTACAAAGGTAAACCTTGTTACAGCATCAATGACTGAAGCTTATAGAGCATTGGCATTGGTAGTATTGGTAAGTTAGTACCACGCTAATTCATCACAACTAATGCTATCTGTCGTGTCACAACTGATCTCAAAGCCCTTGGCACATAAAGACACATTTCAAATACCCCACCACAGACAGAATATTTCACATCTGCCAGGTCTATTTCAACACATCTCACCAAAGTATTTTTCCTTTAGGCTAGCTCTATTTACTGCCCGGGAGAACCAAGAGGACGACCAAATTAGCTCATCTTTGTCCCAAGTCACAGACTTGACTCAACTTATTCTTGTTATTATTAACAATGTGGTTCTAAGAATTTAGAACCACAGCCCCACCTATCACAGGGCTGGAAGGAGACAGAACCGAGATCACAAGCTGCATCAGTGGATGCTAGGAGACACCACCCTTTATTTACCTTACCGATGGTGATTTCTCCCATTCACTCTGTTGCCGTGGAGACGGGCTGTTTAGAAAAGCGCGGTGACGTCGGTGGCCGAGGTTGCACACTGGCAGTAACAGTGTTTGGACTGGCAGACTAACTGGGGAGTGCCGGGCTATTATTAGAACACAATGACCAGGTAACCCTAACCCTCCTCCTCCTCCCCCGCTCCACTAACACTCACTAACACACCTGCCTGCTGGTGTAGACTAACACACACACACACACACACACAGACACACACAGACACACACACATACACACACTGACACACACACACAAACACACACACTGAAAGAGAAACGATTTAGTGTATGCATGGAAGAATAAGCAGAGTAAAGGTCGACAGAACTTAGAACAGACTCAACACAAAGGAATCTCATCCACACACCAGATGAGTCTCCTTAGCACTCTCACCCCTCACCACCAGCAGAGTCTTAACAACAGGGTGGAGTGACATGAAAGCATCTCTCGTCTAGGACAGATTTACCCATGGCCACTGGGTTTCAAGCCCATACTTGCCATTACAACACATTAGCAATCCTTTCATAGAAATGCATACTTCAAATATGACATGGTTTAGGTCTCCAGCTCCTGTGTGTGGAGGCCTGGAAGTCTGGAGGTCGTGCTTGAAGTATGAAACACTTCGGGGCGACCTCGAGTTGAAGGAAGATGAACACTGAAGATTTACCCAGTCAAGCTCAGTCAACATCAGGTCTGGAGACGTCACTTCTTAGAACCGTGAGGTCAATCATGAAGGCTGAAAGTCTGAATACTTGTGTGTGTGTATGTGTGTATGTGTGTGTGTGTGTGTGTGTGTGTGTGTGTAGCGGTGGGGGTAGAGGCCTGAGCAGTGAAGGGTGTTTCCAAGAAAACAAGCGGTGTGTCTTAAGAGGGAACAGAATCTAAACTGAAAGGTTTGACAACTGTGGTCTGAGATCTTTATCTGCACGTATCTGGGTAAGACATGATTCAGTGGAACAGCGACTCCGTCATCCTCTCTCGTCTCATATCTGACTCAGCTTTCTGCTGAGTCAGCTTGGTCCAACAACTTCCTCTGAAGACCACCGAAGCAGCAACTGCCGGTAAGTAACCCCTTGTCGTGGCTTTCCTCCCCTCAGAATGCCAAACCACAGGCTGCTCTTCGCTTTTCTCACAAGGCTTCGGTTCAAAAGGTCCGTTTTGTCATGTCAGCCTCTCTGTAAACTAGTTTATCATGTTCTAGAGCTGCAGAGACACAAACGTTCCAGAGCTGCAGAGACACAAACGTTCCAGAGCTGCAGAGACACAAACGTTCCAGAGCTGCAGAGACACAAACGTTCTAGACCTGCAGAGACACAAACGTTCTAGAGCTGCAGAGACACAAACGTTCCAGAGCTGCAGAAACACAAACGTTCCAGAGCTGCAGAGACACAAACGTTCTAGAGCTGCAGAGACACAAACGTTCCAGAGCTGCAGAGACACAAACGTTCTAGAGCTGCAGAGACACAAACATACAGGAAGGATGAAGATCGGTTTAGCTCCTCAAAAAGGCAAAAGGTTCCCATACTTTGGATCAACCTGCTCTATTAAATCATTCTTATCAAGTACAATATTATTTATAATCTGTCTTATGATTAGAACAAAAAAAAATATTGCTGCTGTTCCAGCAAGTGAACTTCATTTGCTGATGAAGTCTTAAAATAGCAAGGCATGTACTTAAATTATGTCACTGGATGAGCCATTTATACTTTAAACAAGTCCAACTGGATTTGAAATCTAAAAACACGATCATTTGGTTGACGTTTTTGTGGCTGCAGTTACCTCAGACAACAAAGCCAGAGGAAGAACCATGAAGGAGAACCCTGAAGAACCCTGATGGAGAACCGTGAAGGAGAACCATGAAGAAACCTGAAGAACTCTGATGAAGAACCCTGAGGTAGAACTGTGAAGGAGAACCCTGAGGTAGAACTGTGAAGGAGAACCCTGAAGAACTCTGATGAAGAACCTTAAGAAACCTGAGGAACCCTGAGGGAGAACCCTGTTCCACAGGAACCAGGGTAAAGTTCCAGTTTTAAGTTATAGATCTTACACTGCTCTAACATGATCACTGATTCCAGAATGCATGTGCAGAAACATCTCATCTTTGTAGCCACATTTGTTATAGCTGCTGAAATTACTTTGGCATTTGTTGATATTCAATAACATTGTGAGGTGATTTCTCACAGCGTAATCACATTCGTAAAGACGATGATCTTACAGTACAGTAAGTTGAGAGAATGTGCTCTGTGGGGTGGCCATTCATGTGAGGTTGGCCTTATATTTGTTAGAAGTCTGACCTTTTGCTGTCTGTTAAATAACTGCAGTTTAAATAATCTGCAAGGTTACTGAGGGGCAGGAAGTGGTTAACAATGTGGTCTCTCAGATGAGTTAAGATCTGACAATACCTTCTGCTATCTGAGAAATGAAACTTTCACACACATCCTTTTTTTCCTTTTAGGTTGTTCATCACAAGGGGTGTGACATGTGTTTAGAATCCTTTTATTGTGCAATTTTTGCGCAAACACTTTCTAAAACTTTTTCATGAAGACTCCATCATATCAATCAAAACAATTACAAACATTTAAAATATTTCTTTTAGGCCCAGATGCCCCAGTCACTTGATAGTCATTTTCACCCAGTTTAAGTATTTTTTTGTAAGTAATGTGTAAACTCCAGGCTTGTTTCTTAACCCACATTTATCACCGAAGGACACAACCCCCCCAAGCACCCCCCCACACACCAGCGGGCCTCCAGAATCACCCTGAAACACATGCAGAACCTCAATCACTTCATTGTTCTCACACAAAATCATTACATGATTACACAAATGTTATGTTCAGAAATGGTTGACACACACACACAATGTCATTTTATGTATTTTAGTTACCTGGCAGGAATCGACAGGGGTTTTGCCTTGATAACCAGCACAGAGCATGTTGTTGGTTATGACCGGATTGTAATTGTAGAATTCTGGTAAGTTACACTTCCTCCTGTCGATGACAGTAACGTTTACCGATCTCAGAACCTCAGACATATCTCCCTGGTTCTTGGTTGCTCCCCATCCAGCCACCAGGCACGTTGTGCCAGCGGGAAAATCGGACCCTTGATTTGGTAAAGGCAGAGGCTTCACATACTTGGTCTCCTTCACAGGCTTATCCAGCTGAGGAACACAAGTCAGAGAAGGTGATTTTCCCCTTTCTTCATGAAACATGATCACGCATGAAACATTGTTTTCCAACTAAGGTTGGACTTTCCGACACAGAGCAATTCCTCAGCAGTACAAAAGAGTGATGTTAGTTCCCGTCGTCTGGTGGAAAACACTAGATATGACATATTCTGCTTTTCTTACCTTCAGAAGCATGATGTCGTTCACCTTCTCATCTTTGTCATAGCACTGATGAATAACTTGCTTTTTGACCTTACGGACCTGCCAGGTGTCCTCCTTCGTTTTTGTAGAATGAACCCCCAGATTCACCTTCTTAATGCTACAGGACCAACAAATAACCAACATACAGCAGCTTATGACTCCGACTCAAGATGTGAAGCTGATTATTTAGAAAAATATAAAACACGCTTCCTGTATTCAGTCTGCTACAATAGTCAAATCAAGAATTTGTAATAACGGCAAAACAGCTAGATTTGAGTCAGTGGATGTGAGTCGCGCTTATTTCAGTTTGAACATTTCAACTTCAGCGTTTGAACGTACTCTTCGCAGTGAGCTGCTGTCAGGACCCAGTTGAGGTTGATGAGAATCCCTCCACAGCAGCGTTTGCCGTGCTTGTTCTCCAGGAGAGCCATGTGGGGCAGGGAATGACGGATCACCTCCTTTCCTCCTATGATCTGTGCACACCCACCTTCAGGACGATAACAGGCTGGGTGAACAAACGCACTACCCAGGGGTGGATGAACACACTGGCTGGTACAGACACACACACTGGCTGGTACAGACACACACACTGGCTGGTACAGACACACACTGGCTGGTACGGACACACACACTGGCTGGTACAGACACACACACTGGCTGGTACAGACACACACACTGGCTGGTACAGACACACACACTGGCTGGTACAGACACAAACTGGCTGGTACTGACACACACTTGCTGGTACAGACACACACTCACCGAATCGCAGACAGAGAAGAGCAGACAAAACTCCAAAAGTGACAGTTCCGTAGTGGAGCATAATATCTTCCTTAGATGTAAAACAATGTAATAATTCTTGGCTAAATAACAGTGAACTTAGCAATGATGCAGCAGATATCTACGGATGGTAATTCTAACTCTGTTCTAGTGCAATATCTGTTCTAGTGCAATATCTGCTCTAGTGCAATATCTGTTCTAGTGCAATATCTGTTCTAGTGCAATATCTGCTCTTGCTGTGTCACTAAGATGCTCCTTCTATCTGATTTGGTTTATATTCTGTGAAAGGAGGATGTGGTGGCATCAGGTCACAGAGACACGCTGACGATCTGTGTGTTTTAGAAGTCTGGCTTCCTATATTCTCCCCAAAACTGAAACTGGAAATGATGCACCAAGTGGAATAATAATTTTTTTGAAATACTGAAAAAGTATTGCGAAAAAAAAAATTGTTGCCATTTTTGGTGGAGAAAAACAGTTTTGAAGGGTTGAAAAGGTTAAACGTTTGCATCCTTAATGAGCACTTAGTAAGTACTCTACTGCAGGATCCTCCCCTATCTAACTTCACGTCTCATGTGGTAAAATGAAGTTTAGAAAGGTTAAAGAAAAGACTTTGTTGTTGAAGGGTTGCAACAATATTTTCGAAAATAGGTTTTAAAAAACTTTGAAGGGTCGTTATTAGGCTTCCACAGAGCTTGATAACAACCTGGCTTGGTGATGCCTGATAACGACCCTTCATTAGAATCAGGTGTGCTGGAGCAGGGAAACATCATAAACCTTGAGGACAATGGCCCTGGAGGACCTGGGTTTAACATCCCTGTTCTAGATGATGTGTGACTGAGTCGCACCTGTGATGCTCACAGTGAACCACTAGGGGGTGTTAAAGCACAGCTTAATGGCGCTGTCCAATCCAAGCTCCTTAAAAAACAGTTTTCATTGCAGGTCGAATGTGTGAGGGCAAGAAAATACTTTTCGTCCTCAAATGACAGTTAATGACATCACTGTGTCAATGATAATGTATGGTGCTGAGGAATAACTAACAAATGTATCTCACTCTTTCACTACATACTGACAAAAATTCAGTGTTTGTCAGGGAAATTGTTGACATCAAATAGGGTCCACTTCAAAAGAGAAAAGATTAGATGCTTTTTAAACGGTTATTTTTTGCATTATATAAACTGATTTCCTGAAACTGGCACATCCTATGAATACAGGCCGTCAAGTTTTCGAGCGTGACATTACAACTGTCTGAACAGTGTACAGATAATGACTGAACAAACTTGTTGTAGAAGTTAAAATGGTCCTTAAAAGCTTTGAAAAAGCCCTCTAGTAGAAGTGCTTTATGAAGCAGGAGTTCATCGGAGGCTGCACAGATAGATGATTCATCTGAAGAGCTCGTGTTCGATTAGAGACATTTTTCCACGAGTACTTGTCTGACCCCGTCAGTAGAAACAGCCAAGGCCTCCACTCATGTTGAGTTTTTTTCCGTGACAAAATCTAAAGTGTCCGTTTCCTCCCTGTCCACTCGTCCTCACCTATCGCCTCTTCACAACAACCTGAGATTTCTCCTGGCTCTCTCGCTATCATAACATAACACAAGCTGATGAAACGAACAAAGCAAGAGTAAAGAGGTTTTGCATAATTTCACCTACAGACAGAGAGAGAGAGTTAAAATGGGCAGATGGATTAAAGTGGTAGAGAGAATAAGAGATAACAGGCAGGTGGACAGGCTACCTCTCACCCTACCTCTCACCCCTCCCTCTCACTCCTCTCTCTCACCCTTCCCTCTCACCCCTCACCCTCACCCCTCCCTCCTCCCCCTCACCCTTCCCTCTCACCCCTCCCTCTCACCCCTCCCTCTCACCCCTCCCTCTCACCCCTTCCTCTCACCCCTCCCCTCTCCTTCTCCTTCTTCTTCTTCTCTTCTGGGGTTCTCACACCCCACCCCCTCCTTCTCCCCCTCCTCCCAGGTCGGTCTAACAGCTCTTGCCTCTTCCTCCCCTCCTCTCTGGTCTAATAGCTACCCTCTCTCTCTCCCTCTTTCCCCCCCTTCTCTAACAGCCCCCCCTCCTCCCCTCTCCCCTGGTCTAACAGCCCCTCCCCCTCTTTCTTCTCCCCCTGGTTCCCCTCCTCCCTGGTCTAACAGCCCCCCTCTCTCCCCTTCTTTCTTCCCCTCCTCCCTGGTCTAATAGGTCCCCCCCTCTCTCCCCCCTTTCCCCCCTTCCTCTCCCCCCTCCTCTCCCCCTCCTTCCTCCCCTCCCCCTCCACCCCTGTCTAACAGCTCCCCTCCTTCCCTCCCCCACCACCTGGTCAACAGCTCCCCCTCTCTCCCCCTCCTTCCTCCCCCTCACCCCTACAGCAGCACTGTGCATCTGAGGTGTATTCTTTTCCACAACTCTGCCTTGGATTCTAACACCAGCAGAGAGCTTGGACTAACAGTCTGACATAAGTGCCTGTCATCAAAAGTGGCTCTTGAAGCAAATCCTGCATCAGTGTTCCAGAATGTTCTGGGAACCTTCCAGAAGAGTTCACACACAGAAGCAGTTTAGAGACGAACTCTTATGATTCTGGAAGGACAAGCAGGTGTCTATACACTACACAGAGCAAGAGTCTAAATAGTTATTTTCATCATTACATATACATATTTACTTATTAATCAAAAATGAACAATTATGTTAGTCATTATGCAACAGGGTTTGTAGCAATGTTTTACAAATGCTTCAGTGTTTCAGCTGCCCATCTTTGTAATCCTAGATGTCTGCCTCTAAAGGAATTTCTCCTGAAAGCAACAACATTCTGGAACGAAACAGGGACGAACAGGCCATGTTTTTACTTCACAGAACATTTGATTAATCCACACACTCAAAAAGAGACAAAAGCATTTCGTCGTTCAGAATAAAAGTCATCAACGTATTTTCAAACTTGAACGTGAAGTTTCTATTTACAGTGGAGTACAGTTCTTTAAATCATTGAACAAGATCATTCAAACTGTTTTTAACAATCAACATTCATGTTTTGAATCTAAACTGAATATCTAGATAAAAAGGGGATGTGTGCGCAGTCACTTCAAGTCAACTGAAAAGGAGCAGTGTGTTTACCGTGCCATTTTGATCCAGTGGTGTCATTTTAAAAGGCGTACTTCACAACTCCCAAAATCTCATTTAGCATTATATTTGGATTTTCATGGAAGGTAATGCATTTTATTTGCTTAGATTGGCATGGTGAAAGAAGTTTTAAATAATAAAAGTATTTTTATAACCAAACACATTTCAAAAACTTCAGATGACATTCAAATCAACCAGTAAAACTACACAGCAGATTGACATGTTCAGAGGGAGCAACTCTGATTGAAAGCAGCCAAACATTTAGTCAAAGTTTTGATAAGAAAATGTACAGTGGGCTGACTTCAAATATCACTTAACACTTGATCACCTAAAGTCCCTGTTGCTGCAGGTGAGGAACATCTTTGTGACACCTGGTCTGAAGCACAGGTGTTTGTCCGTATAGAAAAACCTTAGTGTCACTTAAACTGCTCCTGGTTAAACCACAGTGACAAGATGCACAGTGCTGCTTTTCTCAGGCAGAAAGACCTGACCTGAGAGTGCAGAGTTCTGTGCATCAGGCCTGACTAGTAGAGCAAAGAGTTTAACGCAGGATCAAGGATCCTGTTTGTCCATGTGAGTGTCCGCACACATTCATACTCACACACATCCATACTCACACATCCATACTCACACATCCATACTCGCACACATCCATGCTCACATCCATACTCACACACATCCATACTCACACATCCATACTCACTCACATCCATACTCACTCACATCCATACTCACACATCAATACTCGCACACATCCATACTCACACATCCATGCTCACACACATCCATGCTCACACACATACATACTCACTCACATACATACTCACTCACATCCATGCTCACAAACATCCATACTCACACACAACTTCTCCCTCAACTGGCTGATTTTAATCTGTGGAGCTGTAGTCCAACTGGAGAACAGGAAAACTGTGTTAAGGAAGAATAAAAGCGTTTGAAATGATAAGAAAGCAGTGGTCTTCTGATTGATACCTGTCCTACTAGTGCATATCTTACAGCAGTGTTTCTGTTAAAGGTTTGATCTCTGGACAGACCAACCTCTAATATCAGGCTTAATGCAGCTTCATTGGTTTCTGTGAAAACACAAAAGTCATAGGGTTTATAAAAAATATACAAAAACGAAAGTTCACCCTGGTTTGTGTCACTCGATTTCACAACCAGTGAGGAAGTGAGAGGGAAGAGACTTCTTCATGCATCTCCTCCGACGTACTTCAAGCTGTGCTGCAGTAGCTGTGTGTCCAGAGGCTCCCAGGGTCTGGGGTCAGTAGATCACCTCATACACTGTAGCCTTCTTGTCCCCTGAACCCGTCACAATGTACTTATCATCCACTGAGATGTCACAGCTCAGCACCGAGGAAGACTCCTTCGACTGGGAGACAGAAAGGAAGATAATCAGACAGAGAGACAAACAGAAATAGTGAGACAGAGACAGAGACAGACAGAGAGGGAGAAACAGACAGACAGACAGACAGACAGACAGACAGACAGACAGAGAGAGAAACAGAGAGAGCAACAGACAGAGAGAGAAACAGAGACAGACAGACAGACAGACAGACAGACAGACAGACAGACAGAGACAGACAGACAGACAGACAGACAGACAGACAGACAGACAGACAGACAGACAGACAGATAGACACAGAGAGAAACAGAGAGAGCAACAGACAGAGAGAGAAACAGAGAGAGACAGACAGAGAGAAACAGAGAGAGAGACAGACAGAGAGAGAAACAGAGAGAGACAGACAGACAGACAGACAGACAGACAGACATACAGAGAGAGACAGACAGACAGACAGACAGACAGACAGACAGACAGAGAGACAGACAGAGAGAGAGACAGACAGACAGACAGACAGACAGACAGAGAGAGACAGACAGACATACAGACAGAGAGACAGACAGACAGACAGACAGAGACAGAGAATATCTGGAGATGAGAGCAGCCTGTTGAGCCTCTCTCACATGTCTGTTTTCGTGCATTCACCTGGAAGATGCTGGCTCCGTACGGTGTCCTCCACGCATTCAGCAGGTTGTCCTTCCCTGTGCTAACAAACCACTTCCCTGGAGACACACACAAACCTTAGATGACACACAACTCACATCACACATACACATCTCACATCACACATACATACACACCACAGATCACACACACACACCTCACATCACACACACACCTTAGATCACACACATACACACACCTTAGATCACACACATACACACATTAGATCACACACCTCAGATCATATACAGACCTCAGATCACATACACACACACTCACCTCAGATCACACACACACACTCACATCAGATCACACACACACACATCACATCACACACACACACACACACACACCTCAGATAACACACACACACACCTCAGATCACACACACTTCAGATCACACAAACACACACACTTCAGATGTTACTGCATCATCATGCAACAAAGAGCCCTTGTTAGATGAACAGGGTGTCTGAAACAGACTCCAGATGCGTACCGCAGTGGGCGAACCTGAGGGACAGGACACAGCTGTCATGCAGGTGAAGCTGGTACTTATCAGGCTTGCTGTCATGGAGAACCTCCACGTTGCTGTTCTCCATGCCCACCACCAGCCAGTCCCCTGAGGGACAGGATCCCAGGGAGAAGATCTGGAGGAGCAGACACACATGGAGGACCTGGAGGGGATGCTCTCTTACTGGGACAAGATGACCTGCTAGCTAGCTTCCTGTCTGTGTGTGTGAGTGTGACTGTGTGTATGGCCCCCGTGTGTGTGTGTGTCTGTGTGTGTGACTGTGTGTATGGCCCCCGTGTGTGTGTGTGTGTCTGTGTGTGTGAGTGTGACTGTGTGTATGGTGTCTGTGTGTGTGTGTACCTGGGAGGTGAAGTCGTGTTGCTGTAGCTGCCTCCCTTCTCGCAGGTCCCAGCAGCGCACTGTGTTGTCCAGACCTCCCGTCCACAGCTTGTGGCCATCGTCTGAGATGTCGATGCAGCTGGCTCCGTCTGTGTGGCCCTGGAACTGCCTGAGGAACACACAGGACGTGATGCGAGGCTGGACACATCTCCCCTACACACACGCAATAGCACACAAAAACACACACGCACTGTCTCCCCTACAGGAACATCTACATCTACGCACACACACACACACACACACGCACACACACACAATAACACAGATACACAAAAACACACACGCACTGTCTCCCCTACAGGAACATCTACATCTACGCGCACACACACACACAAACGCACACACACACACACACGCACACAATAACACAGACACACAAAAACACACACGCACTGTCTCCCCTACAGGAACATCTACATCTACGCACACACACACACACACACGCACACACACAATAACACAGACACACAGAAACACACACACGCATCTCCGTACCTGACCAGGGTCTGGTTGTGCAGGTCCCAGACTGCGATGTTACCGTCAGAGCAGCAGGAGAAGCACACCTTGGAGTCAGGGCTGATAGCCAGGGCGTAGCAGGCGGGGGCGGATGATGTTAGCTCCGCCTTGATGCGCGGTGTGGGCGTGGCCAGGTCCCAGATGGACAGAGTGCTGGCCTCGCCCCCAACGATCAGAGTCCTGCCATCTGGGAGCAGCCGGCAGGAGCGGATGTAGTTCTCTCTGTTCTGGAACACACACACACACACACAATGACACAGACAGACAGACACACACACACACACACAGACAGACACACACACAGATACACACACAAAGACAGACACACACACACACACAGATACACACACAATGATACACACACACACAGATACACACACACACACACACACACACAGATACACACACACACACACAATGACACACACACATACACACAGATACACACACACACACACAGAGATACACACACAGAGATACACACAATGACACACACACAGACACACAATAAAAAAGACTAAAATTCAACCTAAACTAAATCTGCTTTGTGCCACACATTGGGGTGCCCTCCCTAATTAATAGGAGAGAGTTTCACCTAGGTGGAACTTGCCTAGCCAGAGATACGGTGACACACAATGACACACACAATGACACACAATGACACGCACACACACACACTGACACACAGAACCACACAGACACACACAATGACACACAGACACACACAGACACACACAGACACACACAATGACACACAGAACCACACAGACACAAATGACACACACAATGACACACAGAAACACACACTAACACAGAACCAGCCAGGCCAGGCTCTGAACCGTATCCAGGAAGGGGTTAGTAAACCTGGACACTCACCAGGCAGTCCAGCTGAGACACAGGGGTCTTGTTGCCAGGGTGACTGATGTCCCACACCTTCACACAGCCCTTGCCCCCCGTGTAGACGTGGCGCGTGGGGTTGCTAAGGGTGACGGCACACACCACTTCACCGTGTCCCAGCGTGTTGATTTGGCGGGCGTGGCGAGGGATGCCCGGGCCAATCAGAGCGTCCGGAGGGAACGGTACTGGCTGCATCTGGCCGTCAGCGCTCACATGGAACGAGTACGCCCTGCGAGGGGAGGGGAGGATAGGGAAGGAGAGGAGAGGAGCGGGGAGGAGAGGGGAGGAGCGGGGAGGGGAGGGGAGGAGAGGTGTGTTGTGTGTCGTCGTCTGTCTCCTGGTGTGTGTTGTGTTGGTCTCTGTCTTCGTGTGATGGTGTGTGTGTGTGTCTGTCTGTCTCCTGTGTTGTGTGTGTTTGTGTGCTGCATGTGTTCTGTTCTGTGTCGTGTGTGTGTGTCGTTGTCTCTGTGTGTGTAGTGTGTTGTGTGCGTCTTGTTTCCTGTTGTGTGTGTTGTGTGTTGTGTGTGTTTTGTGTTGTGTTTTTTGTTGTGTGTTATGTGTTGTGTGTTGTGTGATGTGTGTGTGTTCTGTTCTTTCTGTGTTGTGTGTGTGTGTGTGTTCTGTCTCTCTTGTGTTGTGTGTTGTGTGTGTGTGTTGTGTGTGTTCGTCTGTCTCTGTGTGTGTTGTGTCGTATGTCTTGTGTGTGTGTGTGTGTATGTGTGTGGTCTGTCTCTGTGTGTGTGTAGTGTGTGTCGTCTGTCCCGTGTGTGTGTGTGTGTGGTGTGTTGTATGTGTGGTCGTTCTGTCTCTGTTGTGTGTGTGTTGTGTAATGTGTTGTCTCTTTGTGGTGTGTTTGTGTGTTTGTGTTGTGTGTCTGTCTGTCTCTGTGTGTTGCGTGTGTGGTGTGTGTGTCGTGTGTGCTCTGATGTGTGTTTGTTTGTTTTTCCTCCACATGAGCTGTTGGCGTTCGTTAGCAGCGACAGCTCTTGGTAGAGCATACGTCTCATTTTTGAGGGGTGATGTTTGTGGAGTGCTGTTGCCTGTTATGGTGCCATGCCCCCCCTAGTCTTTCCCTGTCCCTTCTTCTTCGGGGTGTGGGCTTCTTAGGCTGATTATGGGTCCTGGTGTACGTGGCATTGACTATTGGCTCCGCGGGGGGCGCTACCCGCTTGAACTGAAATTAAGGCAGTAGTCTCATAATTAGTGTATTTCTTTTTTCTATTTCCGTGTGTGTGGATATGTCCTAACATAGATTGTGGCGGTGTCGTCACTCAGGGTGTCCATTCAGGAGGTCTTGCCAGTGCCATTAGGTCTCAGTCTGGGGTGAAAGAGTCTCTTGGTATGGGGCGTTTCTTACATTGCGGGGGCAGGTCTGCTGGTCTAGACATACGGTTAGTTTGCTGGTATTTCTCATATTTCGTGTAAGATAATTATGAAATAGATTCAACGCAATAGTTGTAAGTTAAGGTTGTATGGGGGCGTGAGGGCGGGCTGCTGATGTCGGATTGGGGTGGGTTGGTGCGGATGTGGTGCGGTGCTGATTAGGCTAGTAGATTGGGTGGTGCTGATGATGGGTTGCAGAAGATGGTGGGTGGGTGGGGCTGAGGGTGAGGTGCGTGCGCTGAGATTGTGTTGGAGGGCATGGGCTGTATGAAGTTGTGAATTTGTGGCAGGGCTTGAAGGTGGAGGGGTCGGCTGAGAGGTGGAGGGGGCGGAGCTGAGTGGTGTAGGGGTGGGGCTGAGAGGTGGAGGGGCGGAGCTGAGAGGTGGAGGGGCAGGGCTGAGAAGTGGAGGGGCGGGGCTGAGAGGTGGAGGGGCGGAGCTGAGAGGTGGAGGGGCAGGGCTGAGAGGTGTAGGGGCGGAGCTGAGAGGTGGAGGGGCGGAGCTGAGAGGTGTAGGGGCAGGGCTGAGAGGTGTAGGGGCAGGGCTGAGAGGTGGAGGGGCGGAGCTGAGAGGTGGAGGGGCAGGGCTGAGAGGTGTAGGGGCAGGGCTGAGAGGTGGAGGGGCGGAGCTGAGAGGTGGAGGGGCGGAGCTGAGAGGTAGAGGGGCGGGGCTGACCGTGGTCAGGTGTTTGGTCTTGGAGGAGGGAGTGCTGCTGGATGTAGGCTACGAAGGCAAGGGCTGAGAGAGTGGAAGGGGCGAGTGAGAGGTAGATGGGGGCGGGGCTGACCGTGGTCAGGTGTTTGGTCTTGGAGGAGGGAGTGCTGCTGGAGGAGGCTACAGAGGCAGGGCTGAGGGAGGCATCCTTCTTCTGGGGGTGACTGCTGTCCAGGTGAGAGTCCAGGTGAGAGGTCACGCCATTCTCCCGGGGTGAGGGAGGTGGGCTGGCTCTGGGGGACACAGGATCCTGCAGCAACAGGGACATGACACAGGTGGAGATCAGAGGTGGAGGTCACAGGTGGAGATCAGAGGTGGAGGTCACAGGTGAAGCAGTGTGACTGCTAATCCAAAAGGCTGCAGTATGATTGCCCCTCTGTCGCTGCTGAATGATCACGTTCCAATGAAAGAATGTAAAAAGACAAACAGATCAGTCTGTTCTGGTGTCTCACCTCGTTGGACACGTCCACCACCAGGTTCTCCTCACTCTTGCCCCCGTCACTGTCCTGAGGTGAACACAACACAGTCAGGACATCATAGACGCTCTCTTCTGCAGGTGAGCTTAACTAACAGGCTGGGGCCCCCAGGGGGGCAGGCTGGGGCCCCAGGGGGGCAGGCTGGGGCCCCCAGGGGGCAGGCTGGGGCCCCCCGGGGGGCAGGCTGGGGCCCCCAGGGGGGCAGGCTGGGGCCCCCGGGGGGCAGGCTGGGGCCCCCGGGGGGCAGGCTGGGGCCCCCGGGGGGCAGGCTGGGGCCCCCAGGGGGGCAGGCTGGGGCCCCCGGGGGGCAGGCTGGGGCCCCCAGGGGGGCAGGCTGGGGCCCCCAGGGGGCAGGCTGGGGCCCCCGGGGGGGCAGGCTGGCCAGTGGTCTTACGTAGTGCGTGGAGGCCATCTCTTTATCCTCAGTCTTCTGCTTCTTCCTGTCAGAGCAGATGCTTCCAGAACTCCTGGGCTTCTCTCCAGACCGTAAGCTGACCGATGGAGAGAGAGATGAACTCTGAGAGAGACAGACAGACAGACAGACAGACAGGCAGGCAGACAGACAGGCAGACAGACAGACAGGCAGGCAGGCAGGCAGGCAGGCAGACAGACAGACAGGCAGGCAGGCAGACAGACAGACAGGCAGACAGACAGACAGACAGGCAGACAGACAGGCAGACAGACAGGCAGGCAGGCAGGCAGGCAGACAGAGAGACAGACAGAGAGACAGACAGAGAGACAGACAGACAGACAGAAAGAGAGAGAAATGTAACTTTGCACAATTGTTCCTTGTAATCAGAACTTCCTGTGCAAAACTGAGAAAAGCCTACATCAAACAAACGAGTTAAGCAGTCATTTGAATGAAATATGAATGAGTGATGATCATGGATGGTTTTACTCTGCCAAGAAACAGGAATTGAAACAAGATCATCTATCTGTGTGAGACTCCATCCCAGTTTAGTTGCTTAAAACAAGATGAAATGTGTTCTGTTCTACCCCATCCAGTCTCCACCATGATGTGTTCTGTTCTATCCCATCCAGTCTCCACCATGATGTGTTCTGTTCTACCCCATCCAGTCTCCACCATGATGTGTTCTGTTCTACCCCATCCAGTCTCCACCATGATGTGTTCTGTTCTACCCCATCCAGCCTCCACCATGATGTGTTCTGTTCTACCCCATCCAGTCTCCACCATGATGTGCTCTGTTCTACCCCATCCAGCCTCCACCATGATGGACAGAGAGGAGAAGAGGAAGATGGGACCTTTAGCCTGACCTTTCACAAACTCCCTCTATGACCTTTCACTGGCCTTTACCATGCTTCATGACTGGGAAGGTGTGTGTGTGTGGGTGTGAGAGGAGAGAAGAGAGAGAGTGTGTGCTCGTATGTGTGTATGTGTGCAGAGTGGGTGGTGAATATAGAATCTACTTCTGTTTCACCAGCCACATTCTTGCTGCTCTCCCCTCACCACCTCCTCTCTCCCGCTCTCCACCACCTCCTCTCCTCTCCCTCACCACCTCACTCCTCCTCTCCCCTCACACCTCCTCCTCCCCCCCTCTCTCCACCACCTCCTCCTCTCCCCTTACCACCTCCTCCTCCTCTCCCCTCACCACCTCCTCTTCCTCTCCCCTCACCACCTCCTCCTCCTCTCCCCTCACACCCCCTCCTCTCCCTCCCCCAACACCCCCTCTCCCCAACACCCCCATCCCCCCAACACCCCCTCTCCTCTCCCCTCACCACCTCCTCCTCCTCTCCCCTCACCACCTCCCCTCCTCTCCCCTCCCTTTACCTCTCCTCTTGCCTTCTCTGAAGGCAACAGTATGGTGAGCTTGTTCTGAACATTCACAGACACGCATGCAGCAACACCATATCATGTTAGTGATGTTAACATTCCAGCAACAATAACTAATTAACAGATATCAGTACTAGCAGATATTAGTACTCTCATGTTGACAAACACAATAAGAGATAATAACAGTAAGATGTGAGTACTGAACGTCTTACTGAGGAGCAACTGCACACTCAGCAGTCACACACACACACACACACACACACACACAGGAGCAGTCACACACACACACACACACGAGTAGTCACACACACACACGAGTAGTCACACACACACACACAGGAGTAGTCAAACACACACACACACACACAGTAGCAGACTCACACACACACACACACATACAGGTGTAGTCACACACACACACACACACACACACAGGAGCAGTCACACACAAACACACACACACACACACACACACAGGAGCAGACACACACACACCCACACACACACACACACACACACACAGTACAGGAGCAGTCCACACACACACAACCACACACACAACAACACACAAACACCACATACAAACACAAAGGAGCAGCCACACACATACAAACACGCACACACACACACACACACAGGAGCAGTCACACACACACACACACACACACACACACACACACGACACACAGAGCAGTCACCACACACACACCACACACACACACACACACAGGAGCAGTCACACACACACACAAACAAACAAACAAACACTGCCTTATTACCAGTCAGGTTTGCCTTGTGAGTTTTAAACACAGAAGACTTCCCCATGCTTCTTCCCTCCATACCCTGTGGACTGTTGCCAGGGCAACCGGAGACCACCAACAAGGGGATGATTAGCTTTATGAAGAGAGACTGGCGGCCACAGAGTCAAAGAGCACCTCAGTGTGTGTGTGTGTGTGTTGGATGTGGGTGTGTCTTTATGTGTCTTCATGCTGTTTTGTAATGAAAGACATTTGTCATCTCGGTCTCTTTCCATGCGGTCAGAAAACGGTTCTCAGAATACTGCAGACTCAAACACACACACAGACAAACACACACACACACAGACAAACACACACACACACACAGTGTGTTAGCAGCATGTGTAGTACAACGCCAGCACAGCAGGATGTAAGGCCAGGACGGAGGAGGAATGTTGAATTTGTTATCTTGTGCCCCCCCACCAAAGATGTCACCTCCTCCTCACCCCTCAAGCTGTGTCACACAAGCCCGCAGGTGTGTGTGTGTGTGTGCGTGTATGTGTGCGTGCGTGTGTGTGTGTGTTGGTGCATGTGTGTGTGCTGGTGTGTTGTGTGTGCGTGTGTGTGTGTGCGGTGTGTGTGTGCGGTGTGTGGTGTGTGTGTGCAGGTGCTGTCTGCGTGTGTGTGTGGTGTGTGCGTGTTGGTGTGCGTGTGTGTGTGCGTGTGTGTGTGTCTGTGTGTGTGTGTTGCAGTGTGTGTGTTGTGTGTTGTGTGTGTGGTGTGCGTGTGTTTGTGCGTTCGTGTAGTGTGTGCGTGTGTGTGTGTGCGTGTGTGTGTGTGCGTGTGTGTGTGTGCGTGTGTTTCTTCCAGTGAGCCTGTATACGCAGATAAACATGCTTGGTAGCATAGCTGTGATTTGCATCTTGCAGTTTCATCAAAACGGCTTCAGAGACTTATTAGCCAACACACCACACAGCATGTCACGACATTACCCCATTCTTACCCCATGTCGTCCACATCCTACATTTATTTCCTTCACCACAATCCTCCCTCCATACTTCTACATTTAGCTAGACACTGAGCGGACACTGTTCATTATAAATAACAGCATCATTTGGAAACAATTATTTACCGTTCTCATAAAATGTATAGAAATTCTTACCTTGACAGAGTCTCTATCTGAATATTGAGAGGAAGAGAGGATGAGAGATATAGATATGAATCATCTATTAGACAAAGCATCCTGTTTAAATGTGCAGCTAAATCATCATTCAAATACACATCATTATACAGATGCCAGAGAGAGAAAAGAGAGAGACCAGAGAGAGACCAGATGGGTCAGAGAGAGACCAGAGAGGTTAGAGAGACCAGAGGGGCCAGAGAGAGACCAGAGAGGCCAGAGAAAGACCAGAGAGAGACCAGAGAGAGACCAGAGGGGCCAGAGAGAGACCAGAGGGGCCAGAGAGAGACCAGAGAGAGACCAGAGAAAGACCAGAGAGCTGTAGGTCTCCTCTGACGGGCTAGCATACCTCGAAGCTCGCCCTGGAGCGTCTTGTCGTCTTTGGAGGGCAGCTGAGCCAGAGCAGAGGAGAGGGCCAGCAGGCTGGGGCCCCCGGGGGTCCCTGGGGGCAGGGGGGCCTGGAGGCCCGAGGGGTGGGGGGTGAGGGGGATGGGGAGAGCGTGACCATGCGAGAGGTGCTGAGCCTGAAGCTGCTGCTGTTGGACACACACACACACAGGCAGATACTTATACACAATTACAAATACACACATTTATACTGTCTATTTTTATGGACAAGCTATGTGTATGTAGAAGGTTGGATCTCCGTGACAACGGACTGACCCCGATGACAGCGTTGAGTTCAGCCATGGTGATCTGCTTCGCCCTCTCCACTGCCTGAACGACCTGCTGCTGGTGCTGCTTTAGACCAGGGGAGGAGGAGAGGAGAAGTGAGGGGAGGATGTCTGGATGAGAACATGTATCTCCTGGGACAGTAGAGACAGCAGACAGTAGAGACAGTAGACACAGCAGAGACAGCAGAGACAGTAGTGACAGCAGAGACAGTAGAGACAGTAGAGGAAGCTGAGGCATTAGAGGCAGTAGAGACAGCTGATACAGTAGAGGCAGTAGAGCCAGTAGAGGCAGTAGAGACAGCAGAGACAGCAGAGACAGCAGAGACAGTAGAGGCAGTAGATGCAGTAGAGACAGCAGACAGTAGAGGCAGTAGAGGCAGTAGAGGCAGTAGAGACAGCAGACAGTAGAGGCAGTAGAGGCAGTAGAGGCAGCAGAGACAGCAGAGACAGCAGTGGCAGCAGAGACAGTAGAGACAGTAGAGGCAGTAGAGACAGTAGAGACAGTAGAGGCAGTAAAGGCAGTAGAGGCAGTAGAGGCAGTAAAGGCAGTAGAGACAACAGAGACAGCAGAGACAGTAGAGACAGCAGAGACAGTAGAGACAGTAGAGACAGTAGAGGCAGTAGAGACAGCGGAGACAGTAGAGACAGTAGAGACAGTAGAGACAGTAGTGACAGCAGAGACAGTAGAGACAGCTGATACAGTAGAGGCAGTAGAGACAGCAGAGACAGTAGAGACAGTAGAGACAGTAGAGGCAGTAGAGGCAGTAAAGGCAGTAGAGGCAGTAGAGACAACAGAGACAGCAGAGACAGCAGAGACAGTAGAGACAGTAGAGACAGTAGAGACAGCAGACAGTAGAGACAGCAGACAGTAGAGACAGTAGAGACAGTAGAGGCAGTAGAGACAGCAGACAGTAGAGGCAGTAGAGACAGTAGAGACAGCAGAGACAGTAGAGGCAGCAGAGGCAGTAGAGACAGCAGAGACAGTAGAGGCAGTAGAGGCAGTAGAGACAGCAGACAGTAGAGGCAGTAGAGACAGCAGACAGTAGAGACAGCAGACAGTAGAGACAGTAGAGACAGCAGAGACAGTAGAGACAGTAGAGAAACATAGAGGACATACCTCTTGTGACAAGAAGGGGATGACCTGGGCGCAGATGGCATTCAGACGCTTTACTATCTCTGCCTGCAGGAGACAGAAACACACCTGTAATAGGAATAGACTCCAGAACACTGAAGACTCCAGAACACTGAAGACTCCAGAACACTGAAGACTCCAGAACACTGAGGTCTCCAGAACACTGAAGACTCCAGAACACTGAAGACTCCCGAACACTGAAGACTCCAGAACACTGAAGACTCCAGAACACCGAAGACTCCAGAACACTGAAGACTCCCGAACACTGAAGACTCCCGAACACTGAAGACTCCAGAACACTGAAGACTCCCGAACACAGAAGACTCCCGAACACTGAAGACTCCAGAACACTGAAGTCTCCAGAACACTGAAGACTCCAGAACACTGAAGACTCCCGAACACTGAAGACTCCCGAACACTGAAGTCTCCAGAACACTGAAGACTCCAGAACACTGAAGACTCCAGAACACTGAAGACTCCAGAACACCGAAGACTCCAGAACACCGAAGACTCCAGAACACTGAAGACCGCAGAACACTGAAGACCCCAGAACACTGAAGACTCCAGAACACTGAAGACTCCAGAACACCGAAGACTCCAGAACACTGAAGACCCCAGAACACTGAAGACTCCAGAACACTGAAGACTCCAGAACACCGAAGACTCCCGAACACTGAAGACTCCAGAACACTGAAGACTCCCGAACACTGAAGACTCCCGAACACTGAAGACTCCAGAACACTGAAGTCTCCAGAACACTGAAGACTCCAGAACACTGAAGACTCCCGAACACTGAAGACTCCCGAACACTGAAGTCTCCAGAACACTGAAGTCTCCAGAACACCGAAGACTCCAGAACACTGAAGACTCCAGAACACTGAAGACTCCAGAACACCGAAGACTCCAGAACACTGAAGACTCCAGAACACTGAAGACCCCAGAACACTGAAGACCCCAGAACACAGAAGACTCCAGAACACTGAAGACCGCAGTAAACCGAAGACTCCAGAACACTGAAGACTCCAGAACACTGAAGACCCCAGAACACTGAAGACTCCAGAACACTGAAGACTCCAGAACACTGAAGACCCCAGAACACCGAAGACTCCAGAACACCGAAGACTCCAGAACACTGAAGACTCCAGAACACTGAAGACTCCAGAACACTGAAGACCCCAGAACACTGAAGACTCCCGAACACTGAAGACCCCAGAACACAGACCACCAAGGGAACACTGTAGCTGCTTTAAAAAGACATGCGAGTGATCTGATCAGAGCTGCAGAAAGATTTTTGATTGGTTGGTAAAAATGACCCATCCTATTCTGATGACTGACAGACACCTGTAACTGTCTGGTCACATGACTTCAGCCTGATGTTCTGACCTTACCCCGCCCTCCTGGAGGAGCCTGCCTATCACAGCCAACCTTAACCCCGCCCTCCTGTAGAAGCCTGCCTATCACAGCCGACCTTAACCCCGCCCCCCTGTAGAAGCCTGCCTATCACAGCCGACCTTAACCCCGCCCTCCTGTAGAAGCCTGCCTATCACAGCCGACCTTAACCCCGCCCTCCTGGAGGAGCCTGCCTATCACAGCTGAGCTCCGCTCTGCATCATTGACAGCTAAGCCAGGAAGAACCACCCACTTGTGTGAAATCTGACAGCCAGGAATGTTAGGTGTGAGGTGTTAGTTTTGGTGTGAGTAATAATGATAAACAATATTATTTCCACAGACAATCTAAGAACAGAAACTAAAGGGAACATGTGCAATTGTGTTGAAGGAGGTGACCACTGGAAGTCATGACAGACATCAGAGTGTGAAAACACTGAGTTCAAGTTTGTCCTTAAGAGATGAAACTCAGAATAGGTTCTAAAAACAAGCAGACAGTGTAAAGACAGTCATTAGAACAGACACGAGATAAAACACTGAAAACTGTCAGTTGGACAGACACAGTGCAGTTGTCCTTTCATTCATCACATGTTTATAGCAGCCTTCTATTGCCTCAGTCTCTATACTTACAGCCTAGTTTATTAGAAGGATTCTCAGAGGGACGTTTTGTAGTTCAGAGAGGGTTCTGATTGGGTAAAAACACTTCCTGTCTCTATATGTGCTTTAAAAACACTCCATTATTAGCTGACCCCAGTGACTGCATTCCTGTCTCAGTGTTGTCGACATATATGCTGTATGGTGATTGGACGAGACAGGAATAAGACTAGGACGTAGTCTGGGTCTCACGGCTCATTGAGCGTGTAGAGAGCATCAATCATAGAAACAGGAAATGGAGGAGGAGGAGGAAGGGAATAGATCTGTTAAACATCAATAGTAATAGAGATGTCTCCCATGCTAAACAACTCATTATCACAATCAATTCATGCTGGCTGCTGGCCTTCTACTGCTTTGTTTCTCATCACCCCAGCTCCCCCTTCTGTCTCTCTCTCTCTCTCTCTCTCCCTCCCTCCCAGCTCCCCCTCTCTCTCCTTCTCTTTCTCTCTCTCCCCCTCTCTCTCTCTCTTTTGCTCAGTTTCTACTCACTGAGAGCTTATTCATTCCTCTATATCATACCTCAAATCATTCCCATTTGCTCTTATCACTGGTGTCACACACAGACACACACACAGACACACACACACACACACACACACACACACAGACACACACACACACACACACACAGTAAGAAGGCCCTTTAGTGTAGCATAGTGCAAATACAATAGAGCAGCAACCAAAATCAATCAGCTAACGGATGTCGAAAACTGCTAAACCAGCAGGACTGGCAAACCTCTCTATACCGGAGGCCTGTCTCACTCTCTATTTCTGTCTCACTCTCTCTACAAACCTCTCTATACCGGAGGCCTGTCTCACTCTCTATTTCTGTCTCACTCTCTCTTTCTGTCTCACTCTCTCTTTCTGTCTCTCTCTTTCTGTCTCACTCTCTCTACAAACCTCTCTATACCGGAGGCCTGTCTCACTCTCTCTTTCTGTCTCACTCTTTCTGTCTCACTCCCTCTACAAACCTCTCTATATCGGAGGCCTGTCTCACTCTTTCTTTCTGTCTCACTCTCTCTTTCTGTCTCACTGTCTCTTTCTGTCTCCCTCTCTCTTTCTGCCTCACTCTCTTTCTGTCTCACTCTCTCTACAAACCTCTCTATATCGGAGGCCTGTCTCACTCTCTCTTTCTGTCTCACTCTCTCTTTCTGTCTCACTCTCTCTACAAACCTCTATACCGGAGGCCTGTCTCACTCTCTCTTTCTGTCTCACTCTCTCTTTCTGTCTCACTCTCTCTACAAACCTCTCTAAAGTGGAGGCCTGTCTCACTCTCTCTTTCTGTCTCACTCTCTCTTTCTGTCTCCCTCTCTCTTTCTGTCTCACTCTCTCTTTCTGTCTCACTCTCTCTTTCTGTCTCACTCTCTCTCACTCTCTCTAGCATGTACACACACAGACATATGCATTCACAGACACACCTACTAAGATTCAAACTGTAGTGTTACCTGTTCTGTTACATACGCACCCTACTCACACCTTGTACTCTTTAATTTACAAACAGGAATCAACAATGTAATGTAATTATGATAAGGACTCAAGCCAGCCTACAATACCTGCTTGTGCATCTCGATGTTGAGTCCATACGACATCTCGTAATACTGTCAAGGAAAGAGAATCGTGTTCAAACTTCAAACTTCATATACACTCACCTAAAGGATTATTAGGAACACCATACTAATACTGTGTTTGACCCCCTTTCGCCTTCAGAACTGCCTTAATTCTACGTGGCATTGATTCAACAAGGTGCTGAAAGCATTCTGTAGAAATGTTGGCCCATATTGATAGGATAGCATCTTGCAGTTGATGGAGATTTGTGGGATGCACATCCAGTGCACGAAAGCTCCCGTTCCACCACATCCCAAAGATGTATGGGGACGCTGGATGTTCATCCCACAAATCTCCATCAACTGCAAGATGCTATCCTATCAATATGGGCCAACATATAGACAGACATTTTGATGAACGCAGTAACATATAGTCACACACATGCAGAGCAGCCACCAGTGCATGACAGCATGGTCAGTAGCATCAGTAAGGCCTGGGTCTGCTCACCATGACGTAATGTCTCTGCATCTCGGTCTTCTCGCTGGCTAGTTTATCACACTCCATCTTCAGACTGGGGACACACAGCAGAAGGAAGACTGAATCCACACTGCAGCCCACTGTAAACTGTCAGATAACATACCTGCCCCACTGTGAACTGTCAGATAACATACCTGCCCCACTGTAAACTGTCAGATAACATAACTGCCCCACTGTAAACTGTCAGATAACATAGTTGCCCCACTGTAAACTGTCAGATAACATACCTGCCCCACTGTGAACTGTCAGATAACATACCTGCCCCACTGTAAACTGTCAGATAACATAGCTGCCCCACTGTAAACTGTCAGATAACATAGCTGCCCCACTGTAAACTGTCAGATAACATAGCTGCCCCACAGTAAACTGTCAGATAACATAGTTGCCCCACTGTAAACTGTCAGATAACATAACTGCCCCACTGTAAACTGTCAGATAACATAACTGCCCCACTGTAAACTGTCAGATAACATAACTGCCCCACAGTAAACTGTCAGATAACATAACTGCCCCACTGTAAACTGTCAGATAACATAGTTGCCCCACTGTGAACTGTCAGATAACATACCTGCCCCACTGTGAACTGTCAGATAACATACCTGCCCCACTGTAAACTGTCAGATAACATAGCTGCCCCACTGTAAACTGTCAGATAACATAACTGCCCCACAGTAAACTGTCAGATAACATAGCTGCCCCACAGTAAACTGTCAGATAACATAACTGCCCCACAGTAAACTGTCAGATAACATAGCTGCCCCACTGTAAACTGTCAGATAACATAGCTGCCCCACTGTAAACTGTCAGATAACATAACTGCCCCACTGTAAACTGTCAGATAACATAGCTGCCCCACTGTAAACTGTCAGATAACATAGCTGCCCCACAGTAAACTGTCAGATAACATAGCTGCCCCACTGTAAACTGTCAGATAACATAGCTGCCCCACAGTAAACTGTCAGATAACATAGCTGCCCCACTGTAAACTGTCAGATAACATAGCTGCCCCACTGTAAACTGTCAGATAACATAGCTGCCCCACTGTAAACTGTCAGATAACATAACTGCCCCACAGTAAACTGTCAGATAACATAGCTGCCCCACTGTAAACTGTCAGATAACATAGCTGCCCCACAGTAAACTGTCAGATAACATAACTGCCCCACTGTAAACTGTCAGATAACATAGCTGCCCCACTGTAATCTGTCAGATAACATAACTGCCCCACTGTAAACTGTCAGATAACATAGCTGCCCCACTGTAAACTGTCAGATAACATAGTTGCCCCACTGTGAACTGTCAGATAACATAGTTGCCCCACTGTAAACTGTCAGATAACATAGTTGCCCCACTGTAAACTGTCAGATAACATAACTGCCCCACTGTAAACTGTCAGATAACATAGCTGCCCCACTGTAAACTATCAGATAACATAGTTGCCCCACTGTAAACTCACAGAGGAAATAGTTGCCCCACTGTAAACTATCAGAGGAAATAGTTGCCCCACTGTAAACTATCAGAGGAAATAACTGCCCCACTGTAAACTGTCAAATAACATTGCTGCCCCACTGTAAACTGTTAGAGGAAATATTTCCATTTAGCCTTGTTTGCTGGATCAACACAACATTCTGGTGTACAGTGATGCACCGGCCCAGAGATAAATATGTACCTGACCAGGTAAGACATGGACCTCACTGATTCGATGTGTTACCTGTGATACTGCGCCTGGATAAACTGGAACTCCTCTTTGATGCGTTCACAGGACTCTGTTACGGTAAATTTGAACTGTTGGCCCGGCTGGTGTGGGACCTGAGGAGAAGTTCAGACAACAACACAAAGTTGACACCATATTGAGGGTTTAAGGAACCTTGTTTACCAAATCAATATGCGAGAAGACAACAAGAGTCTTACTCGGACCAAAGTGGCCCTGAGGTAAAGTTTGTATTTTGTACATTGTATGTAGGGTTACGGTCATTTGAGCTGTTCTCAATTCACCCCTCAAGACTCCAATGTCTAATGAACGCAGTTTTAAAACCGGGAACAAACACAAACGCTGAGAGATATTCAAACACGCACACAGACCCACATCGGTGAATACGCGTTTACCAATAAAAGGCGATTGTCCGAGCGCGCAACAGCACAAAACCAGATCCAAACTGATTCCGCGTGTAGGCGTTATGAACTCGCATGCCGGGCATCACTGTTTGGACTCGAGCTTTAACTACTTACCGGATGTCGTGCCGGGGGGTACATCTTGCTCAAATCTCGAATCATTAAAAATTAATTGCAAAGTTCATCCACCCAAAGACGTAAGAGGAAAAAGCACGAATCTGTCCAGTGGGCATTAGTCTGTCAACGACAAGATAAAAGGTCTATTTCTGTTTTTCACAGATCACAAAAATACCCCAAACCTCCATGTTCTAATATTTTATATGACTGAGTCCGATATAATATACCTGGTTTTCTCTAAATCTTCAAAGCATGATAAACAGTATGTTGTCCTGAGACTCCCGAGTGGTAACCTGCGGTTTGCATTCTCTGATTATGTGCTGTCTGAATTAGTATCTCCGTCTTCTTTTTAACCTTCCCGAAGTAATCTCATACAGTCAGAAATAAGGGGAAAAGCATGTCAAATTCTGATCCATCTTGAGAGCAATAGGTCTGTTTATTAGCAGTGCGTCTAGTCAGGTATGAGTCCGTTCGCATCCTTCAGGAATATTATTTTCTCTAGTTTCAAAAACCGGACGACTCGTGTCTCGTGCAGGCAAGCACCTTACTGTAGTTCTTGTCAGATCGAATTTAGAGGAATCCAGACGTGAAAATATCATTACATATTTATGAAAAATAACGGCGGTTGCATATGTCACTGGAAAATGTAGTCTGGTTTAACATGAGTCAATGACGATAGGATGAAACAGCCTTTGAAAAAACTACAATTTTCTGATTTCCTGGCGGACATGAGACGACGGTGAGTGGTGAAGGAGGAGCAAAAATAGCCAATAGCAAAGCTAACTCTCATAGTGTGCGTGTAGTTTAGTTGTCAATCATCAACATGTTATCCAATAAACTCTAGCAAGATCAGATTTACGCACATACCCCACGTGGGTGGTTATCTCTCAATTGAGTCCGGTAATTACTCACTGAATTAAAGTTGGTTAATTCGTCAGGAGGCACATTAAGGTATGATGGTTGAGTGTATGAACAGCAAGAAATTACCAATGGGCTGAAATTTAAAAACAAATATGTGCAGATCAGATTTTTCTCTCTGTCACAATTTGCGTCCAAATTGTCAGTTTCTTGTTGTGTCTTGTAGGTTTAGTCGTTTACTTAGATATTAAAATATTTCGTTGAAATTCACAATGAACAACACCAAATTGACTCTTTAAATCACGCAACAGTATTGCTTTGAAAAATGGCTGTTTTTAAAAATCCTATTTAACATGAAATCAGTATTACATGAATACCTTAGGTTTACTAACTAAACATACATGTGTAAAAACTTGTATGTGCAAAACCAGTCCTGTGTTCTGTAAAAATGAGTCTGTAACTAGTGTCTCGTTCCAGCCCAGTCTCCGCTTCGCTCAGACAGACAGTACCCCCTCGCCTTCTCTTGAAAGTTTTATTTCCAAACTCTCTCAGTTTGCTGTGTCTCTCTCTGTCTATCTGAACAGCCTCTCTCCTCTTCTAGAGCAGAACTAGACCCGATATGAAGTCTGTGTTTCTCTTCTAGAGCAGACCTGCACCAGATCTGAGGTCTGTGTTTCTTGTACTGCATATTCAGCTCTCTGGGTCAGCAGTATGATTGTTGTTCAGAATGATTTATAATTAGAATATTGTGTTTTAGTCTTTGGTCTGAGCCATTGGAGCTTTATACTTCTCATCAAGTTGGTGCTGCTTGTTGACTTCTATCATGCAAAGGAATGCATTAAAATGTGTAATATGTACTATATTCACTTATTATTACTATGGACTAGTCAACTGCTTACTCACTCACATCCAGCACATGATATGTACCTTTACAAACACACGGCTCATATATTTCTACATTCTCAATATGTCCATCTTGTACACAGAGACAAACTCTACCTCCTTAAATGTCACAGGACACAGCGCACACAAACAGCCGCAGAAACCTTCTCTGAGCAGCGGGCTGCTGTAGCGACGTTCTCCCAGTCAGGGAGGGGGAGGCAATATCACCCTGCTCCTCTGAGGCCTGGGGCTTTGACGTGGCCGCTGGAAGGAGAACGAGGTGGGAGACGGGAGGAGAGAAAGAGGAGGGGGGGGGAGGAATAAACAGGTTTATTTGCCTGCTCCACAGTCTGATTATTTCGTCCCTTTTTCCTTTGTTCCAGACCTTATGAAACCCAAATGTCAAGTGAGGCGAGAGCCTCATATCAGCAGCTGTCAATCACAGCTCTCGTC
>BROE01000025.1:9544923-9562423 GCA_036571765.1 Plecoglossus altivelis
AAGAATTACTTCCAGGACGCTATCAAAAACCTGGATAGGTAATCAATAGAAATGAGATCAAGGCACAAAGACAGTGATCTGTCTCAATCAGCCACCATCCAGCAGGCCAGAGTATGCTAGCAGATCTGACACACACACACACACACACACACACACTGCACGCACACTGCACGCACACACACACTGACGCACACACTGCACGCACGCACGCACACACACACTGCACGCACACACACACTGCACGCACACACACACTGATACACACACACACAGCACACACACACACTCACACTGACATACAATCGCACCTGGTTTCAGTAAAATGAGATCTGAACTGTAAGTCTCTGTGATATCCAGAATATCTTAAAGAACGAGGTTCCAAACAGAACGCATGCACTTGCTCCTAACACTTTCTCCTAACACATGCTCCTAACACTTTCTCCTAACACATGCTCCTCACACTTTCTCCTAACACTTTCTCCTCACACTTTCTCCTCACACGTTCTCCTAACACTTGCTCCACACACTTTCTCCCAACACATGCTCCTCACACTTTCTGGCTTTTTGGCTGACTGGTTTGCTGGCTGACTGGTTGGCTGGCTGGTTGGCACAGGCCACTGTGGAACATAGAATGTTGAGTCTGCAAATGAGGTCAATATGATTGGTTCATAAACAGAGCAGAACCCAAACAGCTTGGAGCAATGAGGGGGAAAATCGGCCTCAGAATACACACTCACACACAAACTAAAACCAAGCATGTGAAATGCAATTTCTTCATGACACAAACACACACACACACACACCCAAACACAAACACACACACACACACACCCAAACACACACACACACACACACACACACACACACACAAATGACAACCACAATAATGTGATCTGAGACTATCTGACACCTCTACTTTCAATAACAAAACATTAATAATAACAGTGACAGAACACCTTAAAGAAAGAGATAGAGAAAACACCATTCTTACGCTTAAAATAAGATTTTAACCCCACATCCATCCAGTCCCACTGTCTATTTGCCAAAGGGAGTCTCCAGTATAATAAAATCAGCTTACAAGACAATCATCTTCATTTCCTGTATATATATATTTCTATATCTATATGAGGGGCTGGTGCAGCTACAGGCCTGGGGCTCTTGGCAAGAACGTGAGTACTGTGTGTTCAGCTCATCCAGGGCGACAACACCCACCTAGCACTGACACAGCCATGATACCCCCTGAACCTGCCCTCTGCAGGGATCTACCTCTCTCTGATACCCCCTGAACCTGCCCTCTGCAGGGATCTACCTCTCTCTGATACCCCCTGAACCTGCCCTCTGCAGGGATCTACCTCCCTCTGATACCCCCTGAACCTGCCCTCTGCAGGGGTCTACCTCTCTCTGGTACCCCCTGAACCTGCCCTCGGCAGGGGTCTACCTCTCTCTGATACCCCCTGAACCTGCCCTCTGCAGGGGTCTACCTCTCTGCCTCCCTCTGATACCCCCCGAACCTGCCTTCTGCAGGGGTCTACCTCTCTCTGATACCCCTAAACCTGCCCTCTGCAGGGGTTTGCCTCTCTGCCTCTCTCTGATGCCCCCTGAACTTGCCCTCTGCAGGGGTATGCCTCCCTCTGATGCCCCTTAAACCTGCCCTCTGCAGGGGTATGCCTCCCTCTGATGCCCCTTAAACTTGCCCTCTGCAGGGGTATGCCTCCCTCTGATGCCCCTTAAACCTGCCCTCTGCAGGGGTCGGGTTACGGCTTTTTCATGTTTCACTGCACTTGAGATCATCTGGAGCGTTACTCCTGAGTGAAAGTGGAGGTGGGGAAGGTGTGACTGAATACATCTGGACACAGTTTGCTGTTTCCCTCTTTTTCCCCTTCTGTTGTTCTCTCCTTTCTTTCTCCTTTTCATTTGCCGCCCTCCTCCCCCTGTCGTGTCAAAGCACTCGTTCCTCATCCCTCTGACAGCGTAGGAGCAGTCAGCCTTTGTGTGTCCAGTCTCATCCACCCCTCCCCTCGCCCCAAACTCTCATCCCTGTCCGACCAAATGCCACACAATTATGAATGGCTGTCAAACAGCCTGGACTTATTCTACAGGTGGTTTGTGTGAACGTTTGTGTATGTGTGTTTGTATGTTTGTGTGGAAATGGAGAAGTCATCTTGTTTACCAGCCAAGGCATTGGGCAGCCGTTGCCCGTCCATCTAAATGCCATGCAAATGCCGCGGCAGCCCGTCTGGCTGCCAGTCAAGCCCTGGTGGCATTCGCAGCACGCAGGACGCCGTTTAGAGCCACAGCAGTCTTAACTAAATGAGAAATAAACCCTGGCTGTCCGGCGGCCATGTTTAAACAATGACGCTCCCATGGGGTGAGGAGAAGCAGAGGTGTGGACATATCCAGGAGAGAGGGAGAGAGAGAGGGAGAGAGAGAGAGATAGAGAGATGGAGAGAGAGAGGCAGAAAAGGAGAACAATAAGAAGAGAGATGAGGGGGAGAGAGGGAGAGAGAGAGAGAAAGAAAGAAAGAAAGGGAAGGAGGGAGGGTAAAAGAGAGGAAGAGATAGGGAGGGAGAGGAGGAAGGGAGAGAGGAAGAGAGAGAAGGGGAGGGAGAGAAGGAGACAGAGAGGGAGGGGAGGGAGAGGGACAGAGAGAGGGTGGAGGGAGAGAGGAAGACAGAGAAGAAGGGAGAGAGGGGGAGGGAGCAAGTGGAGACAGAGAGGGAGAGAGAGAGACTCAAGGTGTCTACCTCCTCTACTACATCCCTATTATGATGATGTGATTCAGGGGAGTGTTGGTGGCTAATACCAGCTCCCCTGGGCAGACCGCCAGCACGTTATTAAACTTTATGAAAGGCTTAGCCTCTCAGTTTATGAGGCCGCTGGGTGAGAACATGAGCGACGACAAAAGACATTCCAAAACGACATCAAATTAGATGAAAGAGAGCAAAGTTAGACCACCACGGTACTTCAGTACTTTCTCTCCTGCATGCAAATGAGACACATTATGGAATATCTTTTTTTCTTCAACGTTTTGGCTCAGATGCAGCGAACGACAGCTTAGCAAAATCTTGGCTTTCGTGAAGAACTGTGTTTGAAGTACTTTGTTAAATGCCAATTGACAAACGAAGGCCAACTCAATGCTGGAAACCAGACAGCAAGCCTTTTTCAGATCAGAAATGTATCCAGGATGTGAATTCAAAGTGTCTGTGTGAAGTGAGACAGCTTTTTTTTACAGAGAAGATATGTGAACTTAGGACAGTTGTAATGAAAGTGCTCATTGTGGATCAGAGGTCTAATGGCACAGACTGACTTCATGACCTCAAGTGAAGGATGACACACAGACTGACTTCATGACCTCGAGTTAAGGATGACACACACACAGACTGACTTCATGAACTCGAGTTAAGGATGACACACACACAGACTGACTTCATGACCTCAAGTGAAGGATGACACACACACAGACTGACCTCTAATGCTACTGCTCACACATACACAAAACACCTACACGTACACACACCTTCACACACACCTACATACATACACACACACCTTCACACACACCTACATACCTACACACACCTTACACACACCTACATACCTACACACAACTTACACACACCTACATACCTACACACACACCTACAAACCTACACACAAACCTTACACACACCTACATACCTACACACACACCTACATACCTACACATACACCTACACCTTACACACACCTACATACCTCCCCACAGCAGACTCGGAAGCAGTTGAAGACTGAAGACGCTCTTTAGTGGTGTGCTTGAGAATGGCCAGACCTTGGTTTGCATGGAAAACATGAGGTGCTTCAGCGAAGCTCTCTGAGTTGGATGAGTCCTTGTCTGAGTGGAGATCTGTAACGACCTACTTGTTTGGGCCTTGTTGGGACGATTTCAGAAGCAGGGGTTCTCAGTGTACCAGACAAGCTCATTAAGAATGATTTCCCCACTCGCTAGTCATTATTAACTCGACCGCAATTAAGTCTTAGAGGAGCACACACACTCCAAACGAACACACTTAGCCTTTTGGAGAAAGTGCATTTAACATTGATAGAGAGGGAGGGAGAGAGGTGAAGAGAGACAGAGAGTAAACGTATGTCGGGTGCAGCCTGCAATTTGTGGTTATAAATTGCACAGTAGCAGAGACGGCAATGAACTCGTTTATGTTGGCTTGCTTTGGTGGTGTTAGAGACTCTGTGTAATGACAAGTGTCAGCGTTGTAAGAGATGGTGACATGATGAGAAGGATGCTGCTATCATCAAGTGGCTGAGAGACGGAGGAGGTGGATTTTTGTGTGACGGTGTTAGTTTGGAAGTTAGTGTATGTTTGTGTGCGCGTGCATGTGTTCTTGTGTATTTGTGCATGTGTATGTTTAAGTGTATGTTTCTGTATGAATGTGTGTGTGCATGTGTGTGTACGTGAACGTGTGTGTATGTTTGTGTGTTCGTGTATGTTTGTGTGTGTGTGTGTATGTTTGTGTGTGTGTGTGTATGTTTGTGTGTGTGTGTGTGTGTGGGAGGGGGGTGATGATCACCCTTGTACATCACTCACTCCGTCCGTTTGTCTGGAAACCACCTCAGATATCAAACAGGGGTGTGTGTTGAACAAATGTCATGAAGCTACGCGTCCGTTATCACTTTGGGTTGTGAGTCCACGTGCTCTCAGGAGAGAGAATTAAATTGTGTGTTTGGCCGAGGAGAAGATGAGGTGGTCTCATGGCTGACCTTTAAGATTCCCAGAGCTAAACTCCTGATTGGTCCCTGATGCACAGTCAGTGAAATGCAGGTGGACATACCTCCAATTAGCTGAAGTGTGATAGCCCGTCACACAGTCCCACTTCTGTGACCAGCAGTAACAAACTCCACACAAGCACACATTCTGTCATTCACACACATACCTCATCATCATAGCTTAACTAACCAGAGGCTTCATCCAGTTGACTGCTGTTTCTACTCATAGCCAGCGTGCCTCAAAATCTGAGACTAATGAACAACATGGAAATGGTGTGACATTTCATCTTCATTAACAACATTCATGTTTCCTCTGTACTGGAGTCATTTTGAAGAAGACTGTCCACTTTGTTTATTTGGTCTGTGAGAAACTGCCAGTGGACAATATATCTGCTATATGACTGCTACAGCAATCCCAGTCCTCCAAGATTTCATCACAACACTGAAACTGTGTGCTGTCTGAACCACACCAGTGTGTCTTCAGTCTGTCTGGACAAGCTTGAAAGTTTGTGTGAACTGGAATCTAATATAAACTAACAAGAATTGCAAAGTTGGAGAATGAAAACAAACCTCTGATGCCTAACCCCAGATGAAACCTGTGAGAGTAAATGTTGAAAATAATAAAAACTCATGCAGACCTGGTGCCTTTTTCTCCAGGGCAGAGTCAGTGCCTGTGGACATACACACGACGCACCATGTGTGTCCACACACACACACGACGCACAAGTGACAAACACTTGACACACACATGGCACGCACGCACAGAACACACACATGACACACACACACAACACACACACGTATAGAACACACAGATGGACACGCACACGTACAGAACACACATGACATGCACACAAACACAACACATACATGACATACACACAAACAGAACACACACATGACATACACACGAACAGGCCTTCCCTCACCCTCCCTCACCCCTCTCCTCACCCTCCCTCACCCCTCTCCTCACCCTGTAGTGAGTGTAGCCTCCCTTGTCTGTAGCAGACTCCATCCTAATAAATGTCACTAACTTTTGTTCTGCTGGTGCGAAGCTCTCAACAAGAGCTTCAATCAGTTCCCTGTAGAGCCAGCACCCCCCTCCCCCTCCACCCTGCCCCCCTCCCCCTGCACCCCTTCACCATGCTCCCCGCCCCCTCCATCCTGCCCCCCGCCCCCTCCACCCTGCCCCGCTGGAACACCTGCTAATCTCTACTCCGCCTTGTGGAGGAGGCCTTTCATATTGTCTCCCCTATAGTTTTTCTGTCTTCTATCTTCCCTGGGCCCACTGCAAGTATCACCATTACATTAACAGGCTGTCGGGGTGAGGATCAGTGCTCAATCTCTCCCACAACCCCAGAGCCTGTCTCTATAACCCCTTGGATGCTGTCTTCAAAGCCCCGCTCTCCTGTTTCTGCGCGTCGACATATTTCCCCGGCAGAAGAGGGTGAAGGGAGATCATTCGCATGCCTCCAGCTATCATTTTTGGATTAGAAGGCAATGTTTTGGGGAAGTGTAATTTTGCTGCATAATGAACCTGTGTCACAAGGGTAGAGGGAAGATGGCACACAACACAAAGTGGACAAGCTGACAATAACATGGAAAAACTTTGCGTAAATATTCATAAGCATAAATGGCGTGTGGGTGTGTTAGCACATTAGTGTTTAAATATGCCTATAATAATTCTATCACAGCTATAAATTACCTTGCGCTGCAGCCTGATTTTGATAGATTGTCCCAATTGGGAAATTTACATTCGGCAGTCCCATTTCACCCCCCTGTATGGGCGTCATAATAGGAAGAATATAGAAATGTAGAAATCACATATAATAAATGTTCATTTCTGGTTAACGTGTTTGAAATTCACGGTCGATAAACGTTTCCCCTCCCTAGCTTGCGTAGTTTAATTAAACAGGCTACAAATCCTGAACAGATGCTATCAAGTGATTTAAAGATTCTTTGTTTCATATGCTAAACAGGTAAAGCTATGGAAGGAGGGAAGACGGCATGGCAGGACCGCCTGCTCGTCTCGCTGAACCGCCTGTTCAGGAATCCTACTCACATCGGCCTTCGTTTACTACAATTACCGTTGGTCACATTTTAAAATTATTTACACGTTAAAAAATAGAATTGAAGGAAAGGGGCATTCAGATGCGATATGAAGATGATTTGAACAACATCCCGCAATGTTTCTTCATGGTAGAAATATATTTGTCTTTAAGTTGCTGTACTTGTTGTTTAATGTCTGTATATTTTGCTCATTTAAATTTTAAAAGCAACAAACAAAAAAAACATCCAACAGAAAATATAAGCAGCTAGGAAAACAAAAATATTTCTAATATATATTTAAGCGAAAACTGTCAGGAGACGTAGAATTTAACGTGTCATTATTATCGTGTGAGCAAAGTCAACGAGTTTTTTCATTCACGGTATTCTAACATTTACAATATGTTCCCATTAAGAAGCGACTTGTTTCACATTTGTAGGTCATAGCACCATCCATAACGATGCGTTAAGGTTAACAACCATTTACAGCAATAAATGTTCATGGCATGGCAGGCCTTTCCCTTCCAAATCTACAGGTCATCGTCCTCCTGTACTGAGGGAAATGTCTTCATCTGGTGGTCATTTGCTATAAGGTACATGCGCAAAAGTACTTTTCAAATCCTAATGAGCTTTTGATGGTTAAGTAAACTGATATAGTTATGTATTTTCAGATTTTTACTGTACATTGGGATGCCATGTCAGGACGATGTCTTTATGTCATCTAGATATTTGTATGAGGATCAGCACAAACTGTGGCAACACAGATCAATCATAACTTCGTAGAAAAGTCAAAAAGTAAATGCTTAGAAAAAGTGTATTAGGCGTTATTCACTTTAATGTTAGTATGCTTTAAATCATAGGTGTCGAACTCCGGTCCTCGAGGGCCGCTGTCCTAAAGATTTTCGGTGTTTCCCTGCTTCAGCACACCTGATTCAAATGATGGGTCGTTATCAGGCTCGATAACGACCCATCATTAGAATTAGGTGTGCTGGCGCGTTTGAGAGATTGACACCCCTCCTTTAAATAAAATAACTGAAATAACTATTTATGTTTGCGTGCCATGTCTGACCTCTAGTGGCCAAAGTTCACCACTGCAACGTTGTAATTTGAATGCCACTCAGTAAATTAGTAGGTAATCGACCAATGCAAATTATCTAAATTGAACAGGAAAAAACACACTATCTAATTAATTAAATTGTCTTCTTAACTAATGACACGGAATGCTCAAATAAACAAGATAACAATAATGTTTCAACCATAAACTTTAAGGCGGAGTGATTGTTTGTGAAATCTCCGTACCAAATGGGACTGAATATTTGTTATTAACTGTGAGCTCTGAGCCTAGCTAGCTTAGGCTACCTACACACACTTTTGATTAAAAACCCTAAATAGCATTGACATCTTATAGATCATGCTTGACTGTTTAACACGTCTTGGTGGGGGGTTAATACCTACCTTTATAGGTTGCCAAACTTCCTTATTATTGTTCCATTAATGCACTTGAATATTAGCACATTGCTTTCGTAGTATTGCCATTGTAGCGTGTGTTAGCTAAGACGGTGCTTCAGTTGTCCAGTCTGGTCAGGAGGCCCGCAGAACCATCTTCCAAGAGCCCCAGCCAGCTGACGTCACTGCGCGGTCCAGCCCCTCTGTCCAAGTCACCGCTCTCCCCCATGCAGGCTGCATCGCTTCGCCCCGACACAAAAAGACATTCCTAGTGGCAAGGCAAGGATTATTTGCATAATTCAGCTAGAACACGACATAAGTGGATCTTTCGGAAGAGACAATAACGTTTGTGAGCAGAGTCAACGTGAGTTTAACATTTTATTTGGGTATTTAAAATAAAAATGGCTTTAGAGGAGAAAGGAGAGAATTGCTGAGTTGCGTTACCAGCATCGCATCGGGTGTGGAAAAATGATGCTGACATTATAAGCTAACGGTTTACATGCAGTTACGCTAAATAACACGTTTTCACTGACAACGCTGTTGACTAAACATATTCTCGGATCTATAGGATACACTGATGAAGACTGGTAGTTTATTTGTTTACTGGCGACAAAAACGGCGTCAGTGCACCCGTTAAAAACAATGGGGTATTTGTATCTTATCTTCACGTGTGCCAAATACAACACGTCGTGCCTGTTATATAACTCACCTACAAATAGCCTAATATATGGATTAAATACGAATGAATTACGTCTTTAGAGATGACAAATGTGTTCTGGGGTAGAATGTCGCACTTGGCGTGGAACAAAGGCCGAAGCGGTGAAGGTTGGTGTCATCTTGTCATGTTCAGGGGTTAGTGTGTGTAGTGTTGCCGAGGGTGAACCTCAGCATTGAAGGATCGGTGTATTAACATGAATGTTTACAGTTCTTCATACAGTCAGGGGATCACCCGTATGGTGTTGCCACACACGGTATCAGTCTAGATATCGATGCCCCCACATCGATCTGGGGCCGCGTTCAGCCTGTAGCGTACACAACAGCAGATTTGCGTTGCGCAAGATCATACAGCGAACTTGTTTTAGATTTTAATTCACGTCAGTCGATGTAACGAAAATATTTAGGCTAGGGGTTCTCCACGTCAACCATACACACATTTCAAATGATAAAAGCGGACATCAGCTGTCAAACAGGCCTACAGACGTTTTACAATCTGTTATCGGCCTCCTGCAGTAGGCTAGTGTGTGTGCCGCGCCTGATGCTATGCTAACATCTTGAGCCTGTTTGGGGATGAGATGCATCTATGGAGAGTCACTGATGAGGTGTCGCTTGTTCTCCCGTTACGTAAGCGATCGTTTCCCCACAGACTGTCACTGCTAAGGAATATTCTAGCCAGACCGTGAGGCAGCCAATACAAATACGTTGCAACAAAAAAGGGTCAACAGTTTAGAATATTGTTGACGATATACGATCGCCTCCCTTTGTGTGAAATACTTCAACCATCCGGTTGTCACTCGTACAGCGTTTAATGTCGATTTCAGCTTCCCAGGATATTTAGACGGAGTTGACAGTTTACAAGAGCCTAACAGTGACCTCTTAACAACAAGATGTTTTGCTTAGTTTTACGCTAAACACGATCACTGAAACAATATTCAACTCTTAAAAGGCTACCAAATTAATTGATATCTTAATATAACAGGACTATATTAAGTCCTCCAGAAAGGGTGTGTGTGTAAGTCCACATAGGCTTGAAAGGTAAGCTCTTACCTGATCTCCACCCACAGGTCCTAGAGGTCAAGCTCTTCAGCTGACAGGAAGACACATACATGGCCTGGCCTGTGTCTGGTTTAGCTCTCACTCAAGGGAACACGCGTGTTACATGTTCACACTCTCCAGAGAGATGATCACACTTACTTGACAGTGTGTGTGGGTTATGAGGAAAGGAAGAACAGGTCTGGTCTGTTATTGTGAAACACAAGCATCCCTATACAGAGCCTTCAAAATGACTGTCTCACTTAGACACCAAAAAGACCTGCTCTGAAGCTGTGGTTGTGTGTGATGATACTGCAGCTACATGGAGATTCATCGCTTCACAAGGCAGCCCACAAAAATGTGTGAGATGGAATATGAAGCGTGTGTGTTTAGAGAGAGTGTGTGTGTTTAGAGAGAGTGTGTGTGTGTTTAGAGAGTGTGTGTGTGTTTAAAGAGAGTGTGTGTGTGTTTAGAGAGAGTGTGTGTGTGTGTGTGTTTAGAGAATGAGGCTACTAGCAGGTGGTGATGTGGTGCACTGGCCCAGCCTAGCAGAGCAGACAGACCAGCTGTAGGAACACACAGACCAGCTGCAGGAACACACAGACCACCTACAGGAACACACAGACCACCTACAGGAACACACAGACCACCTGCAGGAACACGCAGACCAGCTGTAGGAACACACAGACCAGCTGTGGGAACACAGACCAGCTGTGGGAACACACAGACCAGCTGTAGGAACACACAGACCACCTGCAGGAACACACAGACCAGCTGTAGGAACACGCAGACCAGCTGTGGGAACACACAGACCAGCTGTGGGAACACACAGACCAGCTGTAGGAACACACAGACCAGCTGTAGGAACACGCAGACCAGCTGTGGGAACACAGACCAGCTGTGGGAACACACAGACCACCTGCAGGAACAGACCAGCTGTGGGAACACACAGACCACCTGCAGGAACACACAGACCAGCTGTAGGAACACGCAGACCAGCTGTGGGAACACACAGACCAGCTGCAGGAACACACAGACCACCTACAGGAACACACAGACCACCTGCAGGAACACACAGACCAGCTGTAGGAACACACAGACCAGCTGTAGGAACACGCAGACCAGCTGTGGGAACACACAGACCAGCTGTGGGAACACACAGACCAGCTGTAGGAACACACAGACCAGCTGCAGGTACACACAGACCACCTACAGGAACACACAGACCACCTGCAGGAACACACAGACCAGCTGTGGGAACACACAGACCAGCTGTAGGAACACACAGACCAGCTGCAGGAACACACAGACCACCTGCAGGAACACACAGACCAGCTGTATGAACACACAGACCAGCTGTAGGAACACACAGACCACCTGCAGGAACACACAGACCACCTGCAGGAACACACAGACCAGCTGTAGGAACACACAGACCAGCTGCAGGAACACACAGACCACCTACAGGAACACACAGACCAGCTGTAGGAACACACAGACCAGCTGTAGGAACACACAGACCAGCTGTAGGAACACATCTGGAGATGTGTGTCCTCTTCTTGAACTGTCTCTTCGCAGACAGGAAGTTGTCCCTGATGCGTGTCAGAGCTCACGTGATCCAGTGTGATTGGCTGATTTGCGTTTGTCTTTCAACACGACAGAAGCAAATTCGTACTGGTTGTCCTTTCCTGAAGTGAATTCTGACATATTCTTTTCTGAATAACCTTACATCTGTCTTGCGGCTGTCTTGTGGCGGTTTCCCTGTCTGGCTGGTAAAACCTTAAATTACTATCCATGCACAGTACTTTACTGTGTGAGTACAGAGACAGTTTTCTTTGCAAAGGTATACATGTTTGTGTACAGATGTCTGTCAGATTTAGCATGAGGGGCACCTGTCTGAGTTAGTCCCCAGACCTGGTAGACTGCTGGATGTTTACAGATATCTGACCTGGCTTTGCTGTGGTTCACTGGCCTGGTCTGACCTTGTTCTGTTGCCTAACAACATGACCTATTATCATGTCTGCTGTTTAGGTCTGGCAAATAGTCACTCTCCCAAGTTAGCACCCACAGTAGTTATCTTGTTATCTTGAATGCAGGATTTTAAGGCCAAGGACTAAGTGTTCATACTTTTCTAACTTTTTAACAACACCTTTATTTTCCCCACTGTTGAATCCTGCTTCAGTTGAATCCATGAAGAGAGTTTGGGCTGAGACCAGCAGGAGGAATAGAACAGGGAAGAGACGAGGTGTAGATGAGGAACCAGCAGTGCTGTCCTGCACTGTGTAGCAGGGCAGTGTTACTGAAACACTGTCCTGCACTGTCTAGCAGGGCAGTGTTACTGAAACACTGTCCTGCACTGTGTAGCAGGGCAGTGTTACTGAAACACTGTCCTGCACTGTGTAGCAGGGCAGTGTTACTGAAACGCTGTCCTGCACTGTGTAGCAGGGCAGTGTTACTGAAACGCTGTCCTGCACTGTGTAGCAGGGCAGTGTTACTGAAGCGGGATGTGATATAGGATATCTGCTTAAGGGTGCATCTCTGGGTCTACTCCCCTCCCATCCTTCCTTCCTCTTGGAATGTGGTCATGATGATGTAAGAGGGAGAGGGCGGAGCCTATCCGGATGGAGGCGGAGCCTAGCAGGATGTCCTTTGTTACTGCTTTCCCAACATTCTGTCTGTGTGTCTGTCTGCCTGTCTCTGTGTCTTTCTCTGTATCTGTGTCTGTGTCTGTGTCTGTGTCTGTGTGTCTCCTGTCTCTGTGCATGTGTGTCTTTTAGATGAGAGCCTGTGTTTTCCTGTGCACCTTAGTAACACTTGAACACTCCCTGCTCAGCTCTGTACTAAATGATGCTATTTCAGCCTCCGTCGTTTAACATCATTACGGTATCCATGGTGACCCTGTAGAACAGCGGACCTTCTTGGTTCCCCAGCTGTGGTATCAGCAGAATCTACTGCTTCTAAAGAGTTGATGAGTCCAGTGATGTCACATCAACGTGTCACTATGTTGCCAGGTTTCTGTCACACTGGGCCTTTGTTTAGACCATCAGCAACCTAGAAAACATGTCAAATGTCTGCCTGAACTGGTTCTATGTTTACATGAATGTATGTACTGCACACAGATGCACATACATATTAATGTACGGACAGACGTATTGCATATTTGAGGTCACATAGACGCTATGTTCTATTGGTGTTTGTCGCTTCACATTTCAACTTCATACAATGTCATACACAGACACACACACAGACACACACACACACACAGACACACACACAGACACAGACACACACACAGACACAGACACAGACACAGACACACACCGACAGATTCCTGCGTTTATAGTTAGATGATGATCTCATAGGCCTATTTTGCAGTCAGTAGTGTGTCTGGCTGCAGTAGTTAGCAGACCTCACCTCTCGCTCTCTCTCTCTCTCTCTCTCTTTCTCTCTCTTTCTCTCTCTCTCTCTCTCTCTCTCTCTCTCTCTCTCTCTCTCTCACTGCTGCATAGTGCCTCAGTGTTTAACCCCAAATGGATGGTTAGTTTGGTAGATACGGTGTGTGTGTGAAGGTGTGCAAGAGCAAACATGTGAGGAATGCGCAGTTGTGTTAATATCCTCTCTCTTCTTCTCCCCCTCCCTCTCCCCGTCCCTCTCCCCCTGCCATCCTCTCCCCCTTCCTCCCTCCAGATGTTCCTGTCTGACCACAGGCTGTCCTCTCCCGTCCTGTCCTCCCACATCCTGGGCCCTGCAGCCCAGGGCCCAGCCCTCTGATCTTACAACCTAAACACAGACCTGCTATACTTCTCTCTCCTTCCAGCCTCCCTCAGATCCTACAACCTACACACCTCTATACCTGCTATACCTCTCCCAGCTTCCCCTCACCTCTACCCCAGCCCCCAGCCTCAGGCCCCCAGCCTCAGGCCCCCAGCCTCAGCCCCCCCAGCCCCCAGCCTCCCCCAGTAGCCCAGCCTTCCCACCAGCCCCCAGGGAGGACCATGGACAGCCCTTCCAAGCTGTCTGGGGAAGCCCTGATCGTGCACCACATCCCCCTGGTCCACTGCCAGGTGTCGGGGGGGCGGCAGGGGGGCTGCAGGGCATCGCTGCGGACGACCAACCCCTTTAGTACCCAGGAGAACCTAGGCCTCAGCCGCACCACCTCCCTGCCTGAGCGAGACGTGCTGCAGAGAGAAGCACTGCTCTACAGCAGCCTGGTCCACGCCTCCTGCCGGCCTGGAGGAGAAGGAGGAGGAGGAGGAGGAGGTGGGCGGGGAGGGAGCACGGCCAGCGACGACTCATCCTACACCTCGTCTAACTCGGGGGACCAGCCAATCACGGCTCACACGCTTCCCAGAACGAAGCCAAGGAACCACGGCAACCGTCTCCGTCACAACCCCTTCCTCCTGAACACGGAGGATGACGAGGAGGAAGAGGACGACGGAGACAACCTCAACGGTTACCTGGAGGACTCCTCTTTCCATCTCCACGGCAACGCCAACTCCACCCTCGACGACGGGGTGCCCCCCTTCCACCTGCACGACCTGGGGTTCCCCCCTGAGCCCTTCCTGCTGCACGGCACTCTGGGAAAGCCCTGGAGGTGCAGCAGCCGTGAGTCTCTCAGCGGCACCACCTCTGACCTCTCCGCCCACCTGGAGACCCTAGACCTGCTGGGATTGGACAGTCAGCGTCGCCACGGCAGCAGCGGCTCCAACATGTCGATGGACTGTGGGGAGCAGGACTGGGGCGAGGAGGAGGATGAAGAGGACCACCCCATGAGGATGGGGCGGGGCAGCAAGACAGGCTCCTCCTGCTCCAGCTGCTCCGCCCCCCACTGCTCCTGCTGCAGACGATCCAGGACGTGCACCCAGCAGCCAGACTTCTCGGAGCCCTACTCAGACTGTCAGCTGGGCTATGGCAGCGACTCATCCTGCAATAGCTCCGACGGCGTCTTGGTTAATTTCAGCGCCATCTTCAACAAGATGAACAACAGTGTCCCGGCCAAAGTAGCACCTGGACCATGCGCCAACCTCAACAGCTCCACCCAGCACTCCTGCTTGTCAGAGCCAGGTGGGGGGCGGGGCAGCTGCCATGGGGGCGGAGCCTTCTACCTGGACCTCCACACCTCCCCCACCGACCCCCCTCAGCCCCAGCACGCCCCCTGCCCCTCCACCACCCTGCCCGTCTATCCCCAGGAGACTCCCCCCTCCGGCACCTCTCCCTGCACCTGCTCTGCGCAGCACCAGGGGGTTCTGGACCTGGACGATAACTGTAACTCTTATCAGAAGCCGGGGGAGCAGGGGGAGCTGGCGTCCTGCCTGCAGAGCCAAGCACGGCTGGTGGTGGCCACCCAGAACTACTACAAGCTGGTCACCTGTGACCTCTCATCCCAGTCCTCACCCAGCCCTGTGGCCTCCTCTGTCACCAGCTGCTCCGATGAACACAGCAAGGAGAGCCCCACCCCCACGGAGTACTTCCTGTTCAGACACCAGGCCGAGGAGGGGGGCGGGGCCAGCGAAGCGGACCAGGAAGACCAAGACCGCCAGTCACCGAAGGTAGGAGGAGACCGAGGAAGGTTCTAGATGATTCTCAGATTGTCTCAGTCGACGTGTGTCAGAGCGTCTCTTACTCTGTATCACTTGTAGAGTTTTCTGTTTCAACCGTTTTATTTATATCTTGGCCCTAAATGTTCTTTCCACGAAGGAGAAAGAGAGGAAGTGAGGTGGGTGTGAGGAGACTTGGAATGTTCTATTGTCGTCTGAGGCGGGGGGGGGTTACACTGCTAGACTTGCTTGCTGTGCAATGTGCACGACTCAGCTGTGATGAGCTGTGTTCACACAGTACACATAAGGAACATGAGTAGCACAGTCCAGTAAACACACACAGTAGCTATGCAGTATGTTGTGTGATGCCTTATCCCCTAACGATTCTGTGTTTCCCTCCACAGCGTGATGAAGAGGAGGAGGAGGAGGAGGAGGAGGAAGAGGAGGAGCCGAGCAGAGCAAAGCGAGATGTGGGCATGGCTGTCAGCGCCCCGGCCCCAGGTGTGATCGAGGGTCAGGTGTACGTCAACATCTCCCCTCCCATTGGCTGCCGTGCCGACATCGGGGGCGGGGTCTCGGGAGGACATACCCGTTCCCGGAGCTACGACCGCAGCCTGGCCCAAGCTCCGCCCCCTGGCCTGGGCTCCTTAGAGCGCATGCTGAGCTGCCCCGTGCGTCTGAGCGAGGGCGCCGGCCACTCCCCTGGCCAGGCCACGCCCCCTAGGGTCACTTCCTTCGCTGAGATGGCTCGCTGCAAGCGCCGGACCGGAGCCTTGCCCTCGTTGAGGACGGGGACAGACCCCCTGACCTCCGGGCCCCCAGCCCCCTCCTCCGCTGAGCCGTCCCCCCAGGCGGAGCTGCTGGACGCTGGCACCACGCCACCCTTCTGCCCCCTCACACGATGCTACAGCCAGGGGAGCAGCCAGGCCCGAGAGACACGCTGCAGGACTGGAGGTAGGGAGGCAGACTGGAGGTAGACTGGGGGTAGACTGGAGGCAGACTGGGGTAGGGAGGTAGACTGGAGGTAGACTGGAGGTAGACTGGAGGCAGACTGAGGTAGGAAGGCTGATCAGGACTGACCAGGACCAAACCACCAGACTAGTATCAGTATTGTTATTCCTTTAAACAGACATGACTAACCTGGCTTTGCCTTCTACTGATACGATTGAGAAGTTTTTACTTCCTGTGTCGTGGGAGGGTCAAAGGTCACTGTAGGAGGTTGATCATTAATATCCTCTCGCTCCGTGTTGTAGTCATACTGTGTACTTCAAACACACACACACACACACACACACACACACACACACACATGCACAGTTGGGAACCAGAACCAGGTGAGGACACCATAACAGGTGTGTGTGTGTGTGCGTGCGTGTGTGTGTGTGTGTGTGTGTGCGCGTGTGTGTGCGTGCGTGTGTGTGTGTGTGTGTGCGTGCCTGTGTGTGAGTGGGGCGGATGGAGGGATGAAGAAGGGAGGTTTCAGCAGTCAGAGGATAGTTTTAAGAGCAAGTCAGGTTCCTCCAGAACATAGCTCTGATTTCAACACTTTGTAATCTGAGCGCCACAATGCTTTATCTCGTCAATGTTACCTAGTCAATTCTTGCATGTTCTTCATGAACCCTGGAATGCAGTGTAGAATACAAGATGTTGGCTGTTAGGAGAAGGTAGGTAGGAGTCTTCGTACTGCGGGAATCGTTAATGCTCATTCTGCATTACTGCATTGAAAGGCACATTAGTCTGGAAAGAAGCACTTGCTAGCTAATGATGTGGGCTGTGTTCTGGTGAGCAGCCCTGACCTGGCTGATCGATTCACCCATGAAAGAGGAGAAGGGAGGGAGGGAGGGGAGGGTAGAGAGGACTGAGGGTGGGAACAGCAGTGCAAATGTGTGTTTGAGTGTGTGGTGTAAATGGGGGAGAGACATTCAGTCTGTGAGAGAGAGAGAGAGAGAGAGAGGTCCTCTGT